>RJWH01005763.1:0-68922 GCA_004363575.1 Solenodon paradoxus | reverse complement strand
GGCATGGTGAGGGCCTGGCTCTCAGGCCACATTAAAATCTCCTTCCCAATGGCCGGATAAATGGTACCATGAAGAACTCAAGGAAAGATTCTCCGTGAGGAAAAATGGGTCCTATTTCTGCAAGTGCTGCCCCATGAAGGTCTAGACAGTGCTCTCAACTTGGGCTGGAGATGAGCATCCTCTGGGAGATTTAAATGATGATGATGACAATCACTTTGCCCAAGCTGCATTTCAGACGCAATCGCCAGCACCTGGGACTCAGGTGTCATTGTTTTCTAAAACTCCCCAGATGACGGATAGCCAAGTCAGAAAACCAGTGCCGGCATGTCTCAAACTTAAGAATCACGTAGGGGGATCTGCACAATGCCGTGTGGGACCCAGTGTGCGCACGCGTGCGTGTGTGTGGTGTGTGTGTGTGTGTGTGGGGGGGGTTTGGTTGCAGAGAGCCTGCCTTTCATTTCTTTCCTTTTTGTAATTTTTTAAAAAATTGTGTGAATTCTTTGTTTATTACAAAATGTAAGTTTCAGTTCTTAGGTGCACTCTTCATTAATTATACAACACACCACACCCACCATCAAATTTCATTGGGCCCCCAGCACCCTTTGCTCCTCCCCACTCCTCCCCACCCCTTCCCATCTGGGAACCTCAGTTCTGCTGTCAATGGCTATGGTTTAGTCTTTGTTTTTCCTGTCGGTTTGTTTTGTTTCTCCATATTTCACATATGAATGAGATCATCTCATTGTCTTTCTGTCCTTCTGATTCATCTAACTTAGCAAGATCCCCTCTGGCTTTATTGATGGTGTCACAACTTGAGATCCTGTCTTTCTGAGTAAGCTTTCTGGTTAGGCCTGAACTACTTGGGGACCACATTTTGAGTAAGAAAACTGCAGTTTTCTGCCATTTGTACTGCCTTGTATTTCTGCCCTTCTGATTAAAAATAGAGAGAGAATCTATCTATATACACATATGTATGTAATTTATTTTTTTTAATGATTAGTATCCTAAGTCGTTCTCTTCAGATGGTGGATCCTGGTCTTAGACATTAGCTAGAATGTTACAAAACCAAATGCCAAGCAGATTTGCCAATGGGCACCAAGAAATGCCACAGTTCTAGTCCTCAAGGATCTTAATTTTGTCTGTGGTATCCTCTTTGAAGCTATTTATTTCTTTTTGGAGGTGTTCTATTTCCAGTACAAAAACAAGTTGGATTTTTTAAAAATTTATTTATCAACACCTGTCCACAAAGTCCTTCCTTGTGTAGGCACTGAGTTGGGAGTGATGATTTGACCAGCTGAGTAAGACTGTTGTGGGCATCACCAGTGAGCAAGTCTTGTCCTTTTATGTGTCACAGGAGCGCTTCCCTTGAGTCCAGCTTCCCCGCTGGCCCGTGGTGTCATTCCCACTTCTGCATGGAGATCTGAAATGCTTACCCTCTCAATATCTCTTGGCATGAATCTATTAAACCACGAACACCCTGGAGATGATGAGATGGAACCCTCCAGCTTACTTTGTTAGCACGTGCCTGACCCCATGAGATCGTAGAATGTCATCTCGTTCAGGTTTTGTAGCAGTTTTGCAAGGTCAGTCATATTATGCCCATTTTACAGATGCAGCAGTGTGGAAGGGTTCCTTAACATGTTCAAAGTCATGTTGCTGGTAAGTGTCAGTAGTTAGACACCATTTTATCATTGTGACACTCTTTTTCTTTAACATGTCTTCCTGTAGAGAACAGGTGAAGGTTCAAAGATGGCAAATGCTAGAAGGCGCTGAAAATGACTCTGTTGGCCTCCATTGCCACCCTCCTTTTTGATGATGGGGTCATGGAAATGCATTTTCAAAAACATTTGTTGAATGAACAGAAGAATGAGTTAAAGAAAACCGAGAGTTAAACTGAGAAGATATCACCCTTGCTGAACCCTCAGTCTGGTGAGCCTTTTAGATCATGAAAAACCCAAGAGAAAATGGTTTCTTTTCTTTAAGTAGTTATGATGATGATGCTCACTATCGTCAGCAATGTGCTCAGTGTTCTACCTTCTACCTGCCCAGGGCGGGACAGGTCACCTTACATCCAGCTCTTTGTTTAATCTGTCTTTCTTAGAGAAGAAAAACTGAGGTTCAGAGAGGTTAGCTTGACCAGTGGCTGAGCTAGAAAGTGGCTGAGAGGAGATTCGAGTTCAAGACTTGAAGTCTGATCACCAAGCTCTTCTTATTCTGTTCAAAGTGAATCTTTCTCGGTGGCTTCCAAGTTTCCCCTTGAAGGCATTTGAGCACCATAGTAGATACCGTTACCACCCCCTCACTCCTTGCAGACCCCCCTTGAGCCCCCTTAAGCCCCTCTGCCCTGCTGTGAGGTCACCTGGAGACAGAGCCCAAACACTCTAATGGCTTCATGGGTCTCTGGGCCTGAGACCGGTTCTAGCCTCCTGACTGCTTGGCCAGATCCCATGACAAGCCAGAAGTGTTGGCAATAAAAGCCCAGATAGATCATCAACCAACGAGGACCAAGAATTAGTGGATAAATATCCCAGCTGCTTCATCCAGATGCATGCTCCACAGTCTGTTGGGGTCTCTCGTGCAGCTGAGCCCCAGTCACCCACAGAAGTAGCCTGCTTGTGTCACAGTTTCATGAGCTTCACATCCTTCTCCCCCATCATACTTTCTCGGCTTCTCTCTCCAATAAACTGCTTCTACCCAAATATTTTCCTTAGCGCCTATTTTTGAGGAAACACAAATGAATAAAGTTGCATCTCATCAATGCCCAAAGTTAGAGCCCCACCACGGTGACAGCAGCCCAAGAATGAAAATCATTACATTGAATACCTTACTTAATGGAAGGAAAGTTTGTCTTCTTTCTCTTTGATTCTCCAGAGAGAAGACGGAAAGGTAAAGAGTTGACATCTAGGCGTACTCACCCTTTTTGAAAGGGTGGATTTTTCAGGCATATGGTTTCTGCTAGAGTGGGAAATACCCTAGAGAATTCTGGCAGGTGGCGAAGCAACCCTAACGCATGCATGGATTTGGGGGCCAGCATGGGTCAGTGCCTGCTGCGGGGCTCTTGAAGCCTTGAGGTGGGAATGGGGATACTCTGAAGGTCTCAGAGGTAAACCTGAATATGCCACTGTCCAAAGCTTGCAGAGGAAACACTTTCTGCCAGCGTTGGACTGGGGGTGGAGATGAGGAGGACGGGGCAACAAGATTGATGACCAGGGAATTAAGAAATCTGGGCTGAAGTACTTGTTCCACCATTATTCCTTCACTTGGTTCGTCATGGGATGTGTGCAGGCTGCGTTGATTTTCAGAATATTTTTCCATTGTTATTTGAGTGCAGTGCCAGACTGTTTTCCTTTAGTTACTGGTTTATGGGCTGGTGGGTAAGGTCCAGGGCAGTGGGTAGATTGGTTGGGGTGTCATGGGGCACCTGGGAAATTGGGGTAGTGGTTAATTACCAGCAGAGACAGGCACATTTCAATATTTTAACAACCGTCCTGGTCACAGAGATGCACCCTTTTGAGATGCTTCGTAGCGTACAAATCCATCAGCATGGCTTTTCTCGAGTGTCCAAGATGCTATAGCCTATCACTCAGTCATTCACATGGCATTTCAGCCTTTCTGTGGAAGACAGTTGATCTTCACTCAAAGACCTCTTGGAGTATGATGACCTCTGTGACCTTGGGAAATCTTATCGTCTCTTAAGACCTGCTTCCATGTATCAGGAGGATGGACAATATGCTCTCCTACATGACTTTATCCACTTCCTCACTGCTTGCATTTCAGACGAAGACAACCAACCTGCAGCAAAGCCTGTTGTCATCTCCAAAGGAACTCCTGAGATGTGGTTTCTAGGTCATGGGCTCCTTGAAATACTAGAGCATAAAAATCTCAGGTCTCCTTGTCTTGTCTCATGCTTACAGTTAGACATATAAGAGAGAAGATTCTTGAGTGACACTCATTTTTTCCCCGGTGAATTCTAACTTCTGTGGGGAAAGGAGTCGAATTCTTGACTTGACATGAGCTGACCATGGAACCTGACTGAGTTGCTAACCCTCTCTGGTCCTCAGCACTCTTGTTTATAAAAAGAGACGTCAGGTGGGTCCCTAGGTCCTTTATAGTGTCAGTGTTGTATGGCATTTCTTGCTCCTCATAATCCCTCAACAGTGCTTGTCTGAGCATTGTCGTGAGCTTATAAGCTTCTTGGGAGAGTTGAATGATTTTGCCGGGCAGGCTGGGAAATCTCCCAGGATGCTTCGCTCTGAGGCAGGCCTGAGAGGTGAGGGCTTGGACCTGCGCAGGGATATTGTTTGTGGAGGGTGAGGCAGGGAGCTGCAAGTTCCAGGTTTGTGAGGGATCACCTACTATGCCTTTGAGGATTTGTGACAAGGAGTCAGCCCAGACTGATTGTGAGTAGGAAGGCAGGTCCCGTCCGGGTTCCCAGAAACTCAGGGGTCCTTTGTCATCTTCAAGGAGGAACTTTTGTTTTTTGTTTTTTTAAGCAAAGCCTTGGCTGTCTAGCCAAGCCACAGAAGAAGGCTATGGGATGTGCTGTTGCCAGGCCTCGGTGGGGCCTTCCCCGGCCCTTTTTGTTATTTAGTGTACAAATCCATTAGCGTTGCTTTTTCTTGAGCATCCAAGATGCTACAGCCTATCACTCAAGTCATTCACATGGCATTTCAGCCTTTCTTTGGAAGACAATTTTATCTTCACTTAAAGACCTCTTGACAAGAGAAAATGGGGCCCAGGATGGAATAATGCAGCCAAGTGCTTGCCATATACCTGCAGAATGCGACTCTGTGCCATTACGTCCTAAATTGTTGTGCTGAAAGATTTCTCTTGTTTACATGTCTTTCTGCCCCAGCATTTAACCTTGGGGCTCTGTAGACTCAGTCTCCTCCCCTCATCTTAGCACAGCAGTTCTTTCCTTTGTGGCCTTCATTTTATGTAATTATGTTGGGGCAGTCATCACGCATATGTTTACTTAGCTGCATTGCAGAGACAGGTTCCCTCTGCCCTGAGAGCTCACTTGAGGTCATTTACGGCTCTAATCTTTTGGTTTCTTTGGAGGCTGCATTCCCAAAATGAAAGGGAGGTATGTGTTTACACACTGAGCAAGCAAGATGGTATTAAAAATGACAGTGGGTCATGATCTTATCTCAGAGTGTCATGTCAGGAAAAGTGACACACATAGAGTAGAAAAAGTCACAGTTGCTGACATGGTGATAATGCATTGGTGGGTTTCAGCCTGTGAGGGTAGATTTAAAACTCTCTTTATTAGCATGGAAAATTTCAAACATATGAAAAAGAGACCAAATACTGTCATGGGTGAGGCGGGGAGGGTATAAAATGGTGAGTCCCTTTGTAGAACAGTTTGGGAATTTTGTCAATGGTTAAATAGAGCGTTACCATATGACCAACCATCTTCCTTCTAGGCATATATTCAAGAGAAATAGCAACAGATGTCTACACAAAAAAGTGCGCACTAATATTCATGGTGCTATCATTCCTGATAGCTGTGGAGGAAAAACAGCCTAAATGTTGATCAACTGATGTATGAATAAGTAAAATGTGGCATATCACTGTTATTTAGTCATGAAAAGAAAGGAACTATGGACAGATGCTACAACATGGAGGAACCTTGAAAATATTATGCTAAGTAAAAGAAGTCAGTTGCAGAGGATCTCGTATTATAGGACTCCATTTATAGGAAATGCCCAGTATTAGCAAATCTCTAATGATAGAAAGTAGATGAGTGGTTGTCCGGGATCAGGGTGAGGGTGGGTGAAATTGGGGCATTATGGTTGAGGGGTACAAGTTTTCTTTATAGGATTGATTATAATGATGATGTATTTGATTGAATCCAACACTTTAAATGGGTGAATTGCATGGTATATAAATTATACTTCAGTGCAACAATTTGAAACTTTGTTTCTTAGAAAAGAGATGAAATAGCACAGTGAAATGTGAACCCTCCTAACTTCAACAAGTACCAGCTTAGAGGCAGCCTTGTGTATCATCCTGCATTGTCACCCTTTCCCTTTTAGACGTCAGTATCATTTCATCGGTAATTATTTCAGTATGGAACTCTAAAAGATAAGGGCTCTTCGAGGAAATTAAACTTCAAAACCATTATCACACAGAGACGCTTAATAGTCATTTCTAAATACCACCCAACTTCCCATTCTCAGATTTCCCAGATTTCCACTTAATATATATAATATATATATATTTTCAAATGAAGGCTACCCATTTCAAATGGTGGAAATGTTATTAAGTGTCTTTCAATGTATAGTTTACCCTTCTGTCCCTTTCTCTTTTCCACTTGAAATTCATCTATTGAAGTCGCCAAGCTGCTTGTCCTTGGAGTGCCCCGTAGTCTGACTTCACTGATTGCATCACTGCAGTGTCGTGGAGCCTGTTTCTCTGACCTCTGCATCTGTGAATTGGTAGCTCCATGTAAGGCCTTGATCAGAGTCATAGGTGGTGGTATGTCCTTCCATCAGGAGGCACTGTGATGTTTAAGTGTCCCTCTTTGTGATTTTAGCAGCTTTCAACCATCGAGATAGTCAACCATCAACCTGTCAATTCATTAGGGATAGTGGAAATTCTTTACTTTTAAAATATTTATTTATTTAGAGGGAAGAAGAAGGCAGAAAATGAAGATAAGCAGGCAGGCAGGCAGAGAGAGAGAGGGGGAAGCAGTACTTACTCATCCATTTTGCTGTTCATGTTGATCGTTACCCTCAGTCCTGGGCAACAAAGGTGGGTCCTTGGGCTTTATGTGGACTAACCATCAGGAGCCCCAGACTTAACTGCTGAGCCACCAAGGTACGCCGGAAGTTCTTTTTAAAAGCCTGATTACTTTTTCCATTTGCAGTCATGCTTCTTTATCTCACTTACCTCTACTATTTAGAAGTTCTCTGCCCTGAGACAGGGTGTCCTGCTCTTCTGGAGAGTAACTTACCTATTAGATTGAAAAGCACGTCTCTGGAGCGTCCCTTAACCCAAAGAGCAATGAAGAGGATTCAATCTACACTGCATGGAAATCAGAATGGTCTGCCCCTTCCACCCTACACTGTTTCCTCTTGCTCTGGGATGTCATTATTGTCTACCTGCTTTGTTGTTTATTTGACAAACATGTATTAATCACCTGCTGTGTTTGAGCACCATGCCAGGAACTAAAGACAGAAAAATAAATAAGAGGCTGTTCCTACTCAGAAGAGGCTCAGAGTCCCTTGAGGGTAGAGTAGAGATAAATGCATGGGTAATTGTGAAATTCCTCTTATCCTTCCAGATCTAACTCAACTATCACTTTCTATGCCACCCCTTCCACCCCTTAACCTGCCCTCTGCCAGCTCCCTCTCCTCAGGCTGCTGCTAATCTAGTGCCTTTCACACCCAGGTATTCAGGAGCCTGCATGGTTATGAACTCCCTGGGGAAGCGTCTGTTCCCTCCTCATTTTTGCATTCTCCTTCTGTAACCATTAGCTATGTGATGAGAGGCAAGTTCCTTTCTCTAATCTCAGTTGCCTCATGTGAACAAAGGACCTACTTGTAAGTCTGTCTTCAGGGTTGAAGACATATGCACACAGAGCTTTTATCTCCCTCTGTTATCATCTTTAGGTTTAGAACATTGGTTGACATCAAGCATTTGCTGAATTACTAATGAACAGGATGTAATCTTTAAGTAATTTACAAATTTTGTTAAATGAGGTAAGTGTGAAAAGATAAAGGATTTGGGGTTAGGAGACAGAAGATACCAAGATGTCCCCTTCCACATTTGTCCTGTAGAAGGGTGGTTCTCAATGGGGAGTGGGTGACTGTGTTTCTCCCACCAGTGGAGACCTTTGCTGTTGTCTGGGGACATTTGGTTGTCACAGGTGGAGAGGCGGTGTTAGCAGCATCTAGAAGGTGAAGGGGTATCCCTAAGCCTCGCATGGGACAATTCCCTCTGCACCTTCCCCCACAAACTAAGAATTAAATAGCCCAACTTATCAATTGTTGACAACTTGGGAAACTTTGTTCTAGAATCTTCCTACTCAAAGTATGGTTCACAGACTAGCAACATGGGTCTCACCTGGGAGCCTCTTAGAAACAGACCTGGGCCCTAGACCCTGTCTAGTGAATCAGAATCTGCACCGCAGCCCAGTCACCACCCTGTAATACGCATTCGCACTCAATTTTGGGAAGCACTGTCTAGAAGGGTGCTTTCCACTCTGGTCTGTTAGAGTCCCCTGGGGGACACGGCCATGCCCTCCTACAGTGAAACTCGAATCCCTGAGTGGAACTCAGGCAACAGGATTTTTAAAAAATCTCTTCGGGAGAGTCCTCTATGCTGCTAGGGTTGAGAATCACTGATGTATTTCCTCATAGTCTGAGGGGAGTGTCAGGAGATGGCAGTTCATGGTGAGAACCACTTCTGAGGAACTGAGCTCCCATGGAGAAAACTGAACTGTAAATGGGACCACCTTGATTCAGAGACCCCACTCACACGGGTGTGACCTCGGGCAAGTCATTCCTCCCTTCCACCCATGACTCTGTCTCTGTGGTTGTTGTCTCGGGGTCTTGTTTTGTTGAGAGAAGGTCTTCAAGCTGCCTTCTACCTCAAACCTTCTTAGTGGCTCACAGCACAGCTTAATGCAGATTTAGTGAATGAATCAGCAAATGCATGGATGGTCTTTTACTCCAGTGCATGAAGTGGTGTGGACAAGAGACTTAAGTGTTCAGGAGCAGAGGGTTATTTATCAGTGATAACTTCAGGGAGAGAGCAGTATTTTAGTGGGCTTCTGGAGCAAGCCCATCAACAGAGGATGAAAACACATTTGTGTTCTTTTGTTCCTATTTGGGGAAGGGGGCCTGCTTGGTTCTGTGTTGTCAAGGAGATGCATCCATTCCAAATACCTTCCACCCTGATTTGTAATGAACACAGTCCCTGTTTCAGCACAGCTGTAAATCATTAGCAGCCATTTTTAAAGATTAGCAGGTAGGAGTCTCTCCCCCCTCCAATAGGGTCAGAGGAAAAAAGCTTCCAGAACTTTCTGCAGCCCACGCCTTCTGGGTTCTATGTGGTGCAGGAACCCAGTTCCCTCTGTACCCCTTGCACATTAAAGCCCTTAACTTCTTAAAACAGACGATGGGTTTAAATGCTAGAATAAAGGGTTGGAAATGGACTTAGCCTCATCAAACACTTCCATATCTGATCTTACCTCCTGAGCTACTGATCACGGGCAACATGAAACGATTCCATCTGCTGGCTGATTTTCAATATATTTTTTTCTCCCTCAGAGTTTTGCCTGTCCTGCCAGGTCGAGGAGGAGGTTAGGGATGGGGTTGAGTGCATGGTGGTAAATGGCCCCATTTCTGGCATTTGGGGAGCTAGAAAGATGGAAAATATCCTCCCTCCCTCTCCATTAGGCCTAGTTGGGGGCCTTTGCCAGCTTCCCTGGGAAAGCTGTACTTGGGCAATGATCTGATTTGAGAGAAGACATTTTTTTTTATTGGAGGCCAACGTCTGAAACTCCTTATATTTGGGACTTCACACCATGAGCTTTGAGGGGAGTTGAGTGAGAAAAGGCAGTACCCATGCCCTCAGTTCTCCTGGCAGTAAGGTCTTAGACACATGACTTGGTTTCAGTCATTAGACTTATTTGTCTAGCGAAATGCTGTTGGAAACTGTAGAGCTATGGGAAAAGAATGGCCACCATACTCCTCCTTCTTTCCCTCCCTTCCCCTCCATCTCCTGGACAGCCATGTTTTGTTCTTCACTTCAGCTACCACCTGGCTCAGAGCTGGTCTTGCCACCCTTGTCTCAGGGGACCCAAGTCTGGGACAAGTCCCCAGGGACACGGAGATCTTTAGGTGAGGCCTGGATGAGGGCGAGGCCAAGCAGGTGTGGAACAGACCTGAGCTGGCCTTGCTGCCCCTCCAACAAAGTTGGATTTTTGTCCTCAGTCACTGGGAAGCCATTGGAAAGTCTTAAGTCAGACAGGTTTGGGAATGCAGGTGGGAATTATGTGATCAAATCTCAATTTTAACAACAGCACTGGTTTCTGTTGGAGAATGGAAGCATGGGGCAGGAAAGCCAGGGTAGTCATTTAAGTGAGTAATGACGTGATCTGGACTGGGGTGGGGGGCCTCCCATCTCCTAAAAGACCTTCCCCAGCCCACGCCCAGATTCTGCATGCAGACTCCCAGCTCCCCCTGCTGGCCCACGGCCCATTGGCTGCTAGGGATGGATGGCTTAAACCAAGGATGGGTCCTGGGAGGGGATGTGAGGCCTCCACCAGTGGGGGAAACTGAGGACAGAGCATGATCTGTCTTGATAATCATAAATAAACAAACAAAAATCATATTTGATAAAATACTGTACTCAGAATCCTAAGTTCCTCAACTGAGATGGCTTTTGAGTGTCTTTGAGCCTGGATGCCCAGGGGGCGCATGGCCTTCCCAGGCCACAACCCAACAAGCGGCTGCTGTGTGTGAACATGTTTAATGAAGGAACCCCATTTCTCCCCCAAACTGCCACTTTCCTTCTGAGTCAATTTGCATTTGCTTTCTCCTTTCGACTGGTCTGTGTTCCCGCACTAAACAGCTACCTCGCATGGGTGCATACAGTTTGGGGGCTAAGTCCTTTTGGCGCTGGGAACTGGCCCCAGGACTGATCTCGCTCTAGGTCCTCGGGCCCTGGGAGAGGACGCAAGTCTCCACGTTGGGTAAGAATTAGCCACCGTCCTGCTACGAAGCCCAGGGGGACTCAACTTGCTGGAACTGTTCTCACTTCCAAGTGGTTCCTTCTGAGGTGCTCACCTTCCCTTTCTCCTGGGAGAAAGGCCCAGTCATAGTGAATCTGAAACAGAGGGGAGGCTGGCTGGAAATGACCTTGGGCTGGAGAGCCCCATAGGAAGCCATCAGTCCGTCAAATCACCTTCCTCTTTGGCTCAGGCTTTGAAGTCTCCTGAAATCCAGGTCAAAGCCAGGCCTCGGGCATCTTCCCCAGAAAGCTGTGGCCGAGCCCCCTCTGCCCGCATCCCCTAGGCCTCGGGACAGCACCGAGTCCTCCTGGGTCCCCACGCTCCTGCCGCGTGGCAGGGAGCTGCCCGCTGGCACAGGGGTTGAGCAATTAAGAAACCGCATTTTTCTCCTTGCTTCCCTAATTGTTATTTTTGTCCCTGCTTTCAAACCATCCCGGTTTTCATTTCATCTTGCCCCAGCCCAGTGCGCTCGGCAGAAAAAGCCAGCCAGCTCAGTGGGAGGCAATTTTCCCAGCGTGTCCAGCGATAATTCCAACACGACTGCTTTGTACATATAATTATAAAAACTAGGGGCCACCAAAGTGCACCGATTGAGCAGAGCCTCGACTGTTCTTGGTTCTGTTTTAATTATTAAGCCTTAAAGCAAAAACTGGGTTTCAAAGAAAACTTTCTGTACAGTCCTCAATAGAGTTAAAGGAGGAACATTTTAAGCTGATGAGCTGACACTTGTAGAAGCAAATATATTAAATAAATCATGATTCGTTTTGGGGGCAAAGTCTGACTTACATCAACTCTGGAAAAAATGGATCTTAATGAGTGACAGTTGGGTGTTTTCTGTCACTTCCTGAGGTAATGGCCGCAAGCTGACATTGCTCAGTGGGTGTCTCATACTTCTGAACAAAAGTTTTTTGGAGTGAGACAGACAAGGTAGAAATCCCAAGGTGACGGGGAGGAATGTCTAATGAGTGCAGAGACATATTTACTGGCAGTCTGTATGGAAGCTGTGACAGTTGACAGGACTTGATTGTAACAAATATAGTTGATGAAGAAAAGGCTGACAGACCGGGAGAGGGGGCCGTGCTGGGGGGAGAGAGAGTCCAAAGCCCTGCCTCGGCTGAGCCCTGTTAATGGCAAGTTGGATACAAAGCTCTGTCCTGAAAGGGAGCCCGGATCTCGCACTGATGTCTAAACAGAAATATGTTGAGCTCGCGGGAGGTGGTAACAGGTTCGGATGTGTTGACCTTTCGCCCATAACTAGAGAAGCTAGTGTTCTGTATAGCATCTGGGGGTCAGAAGGTGACCCCAGATCTGGGGACTTATGTAATTCTTTGGGGGCCCAGGGTACTCATGTCTGGGGCCTGGGCAGGGCTGGGATCTTTAATTTACAGATGCCTCACCTGGGCAGCTACCATGACCAAGAGCCACTGGGCACTGGCCGGTTGGCTTTAGTAGGCAGCAGTGTGGCTCACAGGGAGGTGGTGGGGGAGATTGAGTCATGGGACATGGAGCTGTCTTCCCTTTTTGTGAGTCCCTTACCCCATTCACTCCACTGCTCTTGCCCCACTCACTCAGTGTCTCCTCAGCACCCCACGCCCACCCTCCCCCCAGCACAAAAGGAGTGATTGGCCTGGAAAAGGCAGAGCTGACTGGCATATTAAATGATGACACTTTGTAACTGACTGGTCAGGGCTTCAACAATCGGCTTGCCAATGAGCTCTGCACTTCTTCCCCCAGGCAAATGTCACACTGAAACTAAACAGGATCTTTTTTCATCCTACATGCTGTTTTCCATGCCACATATTATTTTATAGTTGAAAATAGGGTAACTCTTTAAAATGCACAGAGCCTGCTACACTTTCATCGTGGGCTCACTGTGGAGGCAAGGCTGGCTGGGGAGGGCTGGAGGGTGGCAGAAAGGACGTTCCACGTGGTGGTGAAGGCTTGGTCAACATCTTGACCTTGACTTTTTTTTCATGAATAAATAAATAAGGGTCAAAACTTAGGAAATGTAATGATTGAAAAGCAATGGATAAAAGTTATTGGAGCAAGCGAGACTAAGGCGCTACGAAGCTCATACATTAAGATGGAAGTTGATTTGTCAGAGTCACCATCTTTCTCATGTAGATTGACCAGGGCAGGTATTCCTCATCTCTGCTGATTTTGTTTTCTCTGTGATTGGGAAGATGAGATCAATTCCTGTTAATTCCTTAGATCCAGATCAAGTGTCAGTTCCCTGGATTTTATCCCAGGGAAATGGAAGACCATTTCCAATAGTGTTAGATTCGATGACCCATTTTCTCCAGGTTGACTCTGGTTAACGTGATTCACTGCCTTGGAAGGGGAGTTTGAGTAAGACTAAGCTTAATGGAGTCCCCCCATATCATGAGATTCAATGTCAAAGATACCCATCAGCTGAGTGTGTTAGTACTTCCTGCTTGGGCCAACGATTCCTGAAAATGTCCTCTACATGATTCGGTCAAGTGACGTGGTAGAGGGATAGAGCATTATGACTCATCTAGAAGCTAGATCTTTTATCAGGGGGATAGTAATTTTTAGGGTAAAATTAGAGGCATGAGAGAAGGTAAGGGATAGAGCAGAGAGGACTCTGTAGCTGAGGAAAAAGGATGCATTTGGTTTGAGATGAGGCAGATACATTTTGGAAAGAATGAGACACAAGTGTTCTCTTCTACCCCAGAGGCATAGGTCTATAATTATGTATTTTCACTTTTTCTGAACTTGAGCAAGTTACTTTACTTTCTGAGCTTCTGCATCCTCCTCTTGAATAACGTCACTGGACTAGATGTCTCTTCCTGCTCGAAATCTTTCGGATTTTAAGAGCCATCATAGGAGGTGCCAGGGTTTTCTACCCCAAGGATATTTTACTTCAATTACTTAGTAACATCCTTATGGTGGACTAATCAGCCTAGGGCTCCACAGCCATGAGTTCAAATGAATTTGAAGATGAGCGTCCCCCAATATCCCCCAAAGTGTGGATGACCTGTGACTTCTTACACGGCCTCCCACAGAACGGCTGGCTTCTCCTGCTGTCGGGCTGCTCCAGCTGAGAAGGGCCGGAAGGGGCGGCCTCCGGAAGTGGGTTGGCCGGAAGTGAGCTGGGCCCCACTCTTCTCCTGTAGGGACTGCTTCGCAGTACTGCCCTGAGGAATAGCTCAGTGTTCCCTAGTAAGAAGCGAAAGGACTTGGGTAGGTCGGTGCACCTGAGTTGAGTCCCACCTCTCTTCCAGCAGGAAACAAAACACTTTTCTCAAGCCTTCCCTGGCTCAGTGATTTTTGTCTTCCCTCCAGAGATCAGTTCGTGGTGCAGATCCCTGCCCACCTCCCAAACCCACCGCACACCAGCCCTGACGCAGGGGAGCCAACACCTGCCTCCACTGAAGCCTGGGGTTCCTCCACCCACGCAGGGACATCTCAAGAGACTGCTCTAGGCCTCAGCTTTCTCTTCGGTAAATTGAAGGAAATGGACAAAGTCAGACATTTTTTACTTTTAGAGGTAGTTTTATTTTTAACAAGTATTTATTAGTGAATTAATCTTATTGAAGGAACATTGCATCACAACATGATACAGGCTTAAGGTGTGCATCATTGCAAGTCAACCTCTGTGCAGAATACATTAAAAAGTGACTTTCTGCCCCCAAATAGAGCCCTTATTAGAACTCTAATATGTGAAACGTGTGGTTTCTGACAGTGGTGGAGAAGGAACCCTGGCGATCACCTTCTTGACTTCTCCATCCTGGCACCAGCTGCAGTTGGTCCCTCCAGGGTCCCTCTAGAAGGGACATGACGTGTGGATGGCAGCCAAGGCCCCTCAGGCCCTCTGCTCCAGCCACACCTGACTTCCCCTCACCATCTGCCTGAAGTCATTCTGAGGAGAGGAGAGAAGAGAAAGGCCCGGTTTTACAGCGTTCCCACCATCACAGGCTGAAAGCAATTTCCCCAGCCCGAGGAGTCTGTAGTGGGTTGGAGTGTGTGTGTGTGGTGGGAGGTGGGGGCAGGGGGGAGGGCTATTTCCTGTCCTGAAGCCTGATATTATTGGCTGAGTAGGGAGCCAGGTTTCTGCTTTAGTCCCTCATGAACACATGGCGTCCATGCTGGTTGGGTGAGCGGTGGTGAGTGGAGGAGGAACGGCCCTGCAGGCCCTTGTCTCCTCAGGGCAGAGGCAGATAGAGCGCAGGAGTGGGCCTCTGAGGGCTGCACTCCAGGCCTCTATCTTCTGAAAACACGCCTGCGCTCCCTTGTTCTGGAAAGCTCATGTTGCCGCCCCCATTCATCTAGGGGCAAAGTCAAGGCAGTGCTGGAAGTTGAGGGAACTCTGGACAAAGACGTCCTCTTCCGTGCAAACCACCTGAGTCCCCGTGAAACACTGGTGGCTGTGAGCACGGGAGCAAGTCATCTTGGCCATGTGAGGCTTTCATGAGGAAACTGAGACCCAAGAAGTTTATAAACAGTTGCAGTTCACACGTTTGTAACTAAGGTAAGTGAGGATTAGAGCCAGAACTCGAACTTGGCTTTGCAGCTCCAATCCCACTCGCTATCCTTTCTCAATGACCATGTTGTTGCCACCCCGGGGCCACAGGAATCCTGTCCTGCTGGGTCATTTACTAGCTTGCTACCCTCATCGCAACAGTCCCTGCCAGGGAGGGTTGTTCCAAGGACACAGGAGTGTGAGCTGTACAACTGGCTGCTGTCCTGTAACAATGCTGACATTTGGGGTGCCGTGAGTCAGGCATGTCCCAGCTGTTCTGTGTGCCCCATTTCATCTTAAAGCTCACAGTGCTCATCTGATCTCCTTCTTCCAGATGAGAAAAGTGAAGCACAGGTTGGTTAGGGAATTTGCTTGAGATCTCACAGCCATTAGCAGAAATAATACTAAACCAGGTATCGGTCTCCCTCCAGAGCCTGAGCTTGCCTCCCAACCCATGTGCCCCATTGCTTTCTCTTTTTACAGTAAGTATTTAGATCAGCACATATGTATGGAATACCTATTATGTCTAGCACTGTGTGTCTAGCATTGTGGATACTGAAGCTATAGCAGAGCCACAAATGTGGTTTCTGCTCTCTTAGAACTTATATTCAGAGGGGAAGAAAAACTGTAATCAAACATGAGTAAATATATCAGAACTGTAGCATCATGACTGTAGGAAGAGCTATGGAAGATAAAATGGTATTCTAAAAGATGGCAATAGGGGAAGGCAGGAGAACTTCCTGGAAGAAGTGGCAATTCAGATGCGATCTAAGAGAGAAGGAAATAGCTGGTGGTGCCAACAGTGCGGATGGACTGTGTCAGAACATCTTGTGCAGAAAGAATGGCATATGCACAGGCTTCTGGTAGGAGGAATATGGGAAGGTATGTGGAGCTGGTAGAAGGCAGAACTGGCTACATCCTTTTCAGGACTTAGTGCGAAATGAAAATTGATTAATAATTCCCAAACAGCAAGAACAGGGCCTTCTGTCTGTGGGACCCTGTGTGAATGCAGAGGTCACATGCCCATGAAGTCAGCTCTAGCATGAACGAAGACCAGGAAGGCTGCCAGGGCAGGCCATAGAGCCCTCAAGGACAAGTTCAGGATTCTGCCTTTAGTGATCTGAGTTTCCAGAGGGTGGCTCTGGCTGCTGGGTAGAGAAGCATTTGGAGGGGAGTCAGATGGTGAGCTCTTAGGGAGCAGGTAAGGCATCAGGAATGGGGGGCTCTGAATGCCTCAGGATTTGGGAGGGTTCTCCACCTCCCCAACTCTGGCATCCCCAACCCTCCGACCAGAACAGGTGGGCAGATGTGGGGTCTTGGAACCTTTTCATGGTCAATTTGCATTTGCCTTACACAGGCTTGGCAGTCTTTCCCACTGACCCTACCTCCCCAGTTGGAGGAGACATAAGTGTGACCTCCTCCAGTGTCCAAAGCCAAGGAGGGGGTGCAGGGAGGTAGGTTGTGAGTGCAGAGGGAATTTGGAGAGTTTTGAAAAAGGGGGACCCCAGAGCTGAGGACACTGAAGACGGAACCCCCGGGTCTTCATGCTGCCTCTGTGCATGTCTAGTTTTATATATAAGTATATATCCAAATAAAGTAAAACCAGCCAGAAGTGTCTCCTCCCTGACCACAGAGAACTTTTCTGAACACCCAAATCAATGACTTCTCCTCTGACCTGGTGCATGTGTGCAGACAGCCACTTACTGCAGCAATGCTAATAGCTCAGTTGGAAATTACCAACGAATCAGGCTGCCGAACCCACACCTGGATCCAGCTTCAAACACAGGATTCGGGGGTAAATCAGCACCAACATCAAGTTTTAGATTTTATAGAAAGTGCCAGGCAGGGAGAAGAGAAGCCTAATTGCTCCTGCAGCCAAGGGTGAAGGTTCATACTCGGGGCCTTGGTTGCCCACGTCCGGGGCTCCCCAACACCACGCAGCACACTCGAAAGGCCACCCAGCACTTGAAGCTCATTATCTTTTTTGTGTCCATGGAACCCCCTCGGAACACCCAGCCTGTCTTTGCTCTGAAGAAGGACCAGCGCGGGTCCCAGATGTCAGAGATGGGTCGCTCCCTCTCTCATGCTCCGCTCACTGGAGGGAGGGCCTGGCGGCCGCTCCAGACACTCAGTGTCTACATGTCCAGAAGACCCTGGTTTCTGTGGGACATCTCAGTTTAGGTTAATTACACAGATGACGGGGCGTCGATGGCTGCTTCCTTAGCAGGATGGTTGGTAAACTTGACTAGACTCAAAATCAAGCTCTTTGATTCCATCTGCAAAATTAGATCAGATTTGATAAAGTAAAGATGTAGCCTTTGAAGTATTCCCTATCAGCATAAGTGCTAAGAACACTTGAGTGAAGGAATTTGAACAGTTTTGAAAGCAGTAGCATAGCAACTTCAATGAGGATTGCAGCTAAGGGCATGCCCAGAAGGCACGGGACTAACTGCATCTATCCTGCAGGCAATAAGCAATTGCTAAAGATTCCAGACTTCTCAAAGTTCAGAGTTCACTGCGGAAAAACTTTGCAGAACTCATGATGGGCTGGGCTCTGGGGGTTGCTGTCTGCTTTCAGAGGCTCTAAGACGCTGGGCCATGTTTCTGTTTCTGGGCTGCACGGTGAAACAAGGCTGTTTCCTTCTCTGTAACTTCCACGTCGAGGTATGAATTAAACCCTCAGTTGCTTTCCTGGGGTCTAGTCTCCCCAGAGCTACAGGGCAGGACATCAGCAGGTGAAAAGTGGCTGTTTATCCAAATGAAAGACACAGATATGTGTCAAAGCCCAGCTCTGTCACTATCTAGCTGTGTGACCTTGATGGAATCCTTTAGTGTGTCCGAGTCTCAGCTGCTTCATTCCTCCAATGTCCGCTTCCAGCTACTAGTTACAGAGTCCCTATTATGTGCCAATAATAGCTCTACAGAAATAAAGCTCAGCTGAACGCCACCCAAACCCATGAATGTGTCCATGCTAAGTACTGGGGAGAAGATGCTAGATAATCACCATGTGGCTGTCTTGCTCCAGCAGGGGACAGATTTGAGGGAAGCTTTGCTAGAAAACACCTGGTGTGGCAAAATCGCTGCACATACAAATTGCCAATGGGAACTCAGAGGAGGGAGCAGTGAGTTCTGCCACGGGAGGCACGAGTAGAGAGCAAAGGATCAGAATAGGTGAGTTTGCAAACAAGAAATGTGCAATTTGCCGAGGGTTCTAAGAAGCCCGCTCTTATTCTGGTTTCAGGGAACATGAATGAGCATTCACTCTGGAATCTTTTCTCCTTTCTTGGAGATTGGACTGATGTTCACTTGGGAAGCTGTTTGGTTTCAAAAGAATGCAGAGACACAGTGAGAGCCTGAATCCTTAGGAGGTATGTGGACTGCGCTCCTTTGGAGGTGGCTGACCAAACTGCTGCTCCAGCAGGGCACACCCCTGGGCACATGTTAAAGTCTTGGTCTAACAGAGTGGTTAAGAGCCTGAGCTTTAGAGCCAGACCACATTTATTAGCTACATGATTTTGGATAAGGAGCCAAATGACTTTAAGTCTTGATATTCTCATCTGGAGACAGGAACGATGTCCTTCAGTTTTGCTTGCAAACCCCTTAGCAGCGCAGAGTAAAGGGTACATAAACAGTAGGGATTGCTGCAGTATTGTACCCGTGTCTTCCCGTCCACCCCAGCCTCTGAGCTCCGCAAAGCCAAAAACTATGCTGCGTTCCTCTGTGTACCATCTTCTAGCAACGAGGATCGTGTCTGGCTCATCAATAGCTGTTCAACTACTTATTCCAAAGTTCATTCTAAGCAGGGTTGAAGATTTCTACAGGTCTCAGGGTGAAAGGTCATGATGTCCAGATCCTCATCAAGAAGAGGGTCTCTGAGCTCCATTCCTTTAGAGATCCTTGATAGGCCTGACTTCATAATACCTGTTCCTCCTGGCCCCATCTGTCTCTCCTATCTTGTCTCTCAAATCCCTCTGGGGACCCAGGCACCATGCCCCTCGATGCTGTGCATGGTGCCCTTTGGATGGAGAAGTGGGTCACACTGTCCTCAGCATGGCACGTCCTCCTGTGGGGGAAGGGGTCTACACAGCTCCTGACTCACCTGTCAACTAGGCAGCTCTGCACCTGTGCGATTTCCTGGAGTGCGTCACACAAACTGGGCGATTAGAGAACCTGAGGCAGCACTTTCTTAAATAGTCATTAAACAATCATTACAGATGGAAACAGCTACGACTGGCAGGGAGTGTGCAACTCCTCACACATAATCCTCTTTCAAGTCAGAATGAATGTGTAATCAAAGCACAAAAGGGAACAGTTTCAAAGTTCTGAGCCTTCTCAGGGAAAACTAGAATACACCAACCAGCGTAAATTGATGTCCAAAATGTTCAATGAGCATTGACACATGGCGTCATGTTCGAAGTAATTTACCACTTAAGAAAGGGGTTTTTCTGTGTGTTTTTGTTTGGTTTTGTTTTTTTTCCTCTCTCCTTTTAGGGATGTCTTCACAGTCTTTTAAGTGTGGGCACTGCTGCCTGTCTTAGCTAAGTGGGAGACGCGTGATCGAGGCAGGTTGGAACTTGCTGTTTGAAGGAAGTCCTCAGGAGGCTTCCTGATGATTTTGTTGGTGTTGAAAACCTAGATCCAACATATAAAATCTGTGTGACCTTGGGGAAGTTACCTAATCATTCTGATCGTCGGTTTCTGTACTGGTAATATATAGAGTAGTGCCTGATACATAACCGATATTTATTAAGTGTTAACGGCATTGCTAACCCCTGCTTTTTTGATACAGGTGCTCCTGAAGTAGAAAGCAGGTCACATAATTGCGAAGGCTTCTGGGCTCAGAGATATCAACCCTCCTCCATATTCCATTAGTTATCAAACTTCAGGGTACAAAAGAGGGATCAAAGGGGCTTGTTTAAAATGCAGATCCCTGGGGCCTGCCAGGAGCGATTCTGGTTCTGACAGGAGAAGACCCAGAAACTCGTAATTTTAACAAGCGCCCAGGTGTGTCTAATGCCAATGGTTCAAAGGCTACATTTTGAAAGGAAATGAATTAGTGTCATTTAAAAGACCCCCCCTCAGGGAGAGTAAGGCCATAGTCCTTTGTATCTTAATGTGATTAATTCAGGTTGCTTTCCTATCAGTGCTTCTAAACCAGCCATTCTTGAGCGGATAGTAGTTTTGAGAGCTTGGGAGGAGAAAGGAAGGATTCTGGTCAGGAGACACACCTGGAGAGAATAAAAGCCAGATGCTGCACCTTGGATAGCCTGAAGTGATTTATGATTTTCGACATCTGTGTGACTTAGTTAGCAAAGATACTGTTGGCATCAGGGTCTTAGTATTGGGGCTGGAATTCCCAATCTCTCTAGTTTTGCATTCAAGGAAAGCCCTGCCATGGTGGATCTCCTGGTAAAATGCCAGGGATGTGATGGGGTGAAGAGAGCTCCAGTCCTGGAGATTTAGGAAGATTCAGTCCAAACAGCAGACATGCAAACATGGGCGCTGTTTCTCAGGGAAGAGTGACAAATGCTTGGTTTCACTTGTCCAGCTCCACACTGCCTTGTATTTGTGATAAAACTAAGCTCATGTCTTGGCTGAGTTTTGTTGATTCAAGGTATTGATCTCAGAGATATTGAGGTATTGATCAAGGTATTGATCTCTGAGAAAATTTTTGAGTGCTTACAGTAGGACTGAGATGTTGCATTAATAATATAAAAGGTACTAAACTCCACTGTTCCTCTATTTCTAGCAGAAAGAATTTATTTCATTTCCTTAAAATTCTCATTCTGGCACGCCCTGGAAGAGGAATGGTTCACTGCCTCCGGCCAGCACAATCCACAGGCATCCCAAGAACTGGGGTCTGCGTCCCAGGGCCAGGGCGTATCACTAAGATGAACGACTCAATAAAAGGCATAATGCTTCTTCCTTCTCTCTCTTCCTGCCTGCCTGCCTATTCACCTTCATTCCTGCCTGCACCTTTCCTTTAGAAAAATAGAAAATATTTATCATATCTGATTATAAAATACGTTATATTCATTGTGGAAAAATTTGGTTTTGCCTTCAAGTATATCTTCTAATTAACACATACACACACACACTTCCATATAAAGATTTTCATAAAATCATCAAAATCCAGAAATAATACTAGAGAAGCTCTTTTGTAGACTGACTTTTATTTGTTATTTTGAATAAATGTCTATTTTAATAAAAAATTTAATTCCCTATTTTCAATGACTTACAATTTAGCACTATTAAAAAAATTGGATCCCTATTTTAGGCACTTTTTTTTTTCCTACTGTGTTTTGTTTTTTCCATCACAGAATAGCTGTGATGAAAATTGATATAGGTCAATTTATGTACACATTTCTGATTATTTCCTTTGGGTAAAATTCTTTAGAATTGCCAAATGAAGGGGTGCATACACTTTTAAGGTCTTTGGCATATATTTGTCAAAATGCCACTCAGAAATGTTTCAATTTTCATTTCTAACAGCAGCGAAGGAGCATGCCCATTTCCTCTTGATTTCGCTTTGGAAGTATCTCGGTACTTCTTTAGACAACTCACATGGCTACCTTATTCTCTAGCCGGTCTCCAAATGGTTGTCAGCTGTAGTTTGGATGAAATTATGTACCATGCCAATTTTCTGAAGTGTGGACACAGCAGCTTATGTGGGAACTGCTAATTTTTTTGACCTCAAAAATGCATCATTTAGGGTACCAGTCACATGCCTTTCCACCCCACTAATTAGAATAAATCTATCATCTCTTGGTTTCCTGGGCACTAATCAGATTAAACTACCCCTGGCTGGGCTGGGAAGCCCTTTCTTAGCAGAATGTTCAACGACATTCATGCAGACCATGCTAAAAATAACCCTCAAATCTCTAAACTCAGGGATGGGTTCTTAGGTAGAGTTCCAGGCAGGGCCTGATAGAGTCTAACAAGAGTTGTCTAGTTTGCTCTTCTTCACTGAAGTGCCCCTGTTTCCCGAAGTCAACTTTGGAATTTGCTTGGAAAAGGGACATTTATGGCATCACATGGTGCCCCATGGAAGCCAGCACACTTGGAATTTATGACTTGTGGGTCCCATGGTGACCCCAATGCCAATGGGCTGTGAAAGGGGATTAACACTCAGGACCAGCCTTCCCGGAGTCGACAGGACTGACAGCTACTGTGGGAGCAATGTTTGCATCTGCCTGGGAGACAGAGGGCTATTCCCCCACGGCCTTCCTGAGAAAGCCTTGCCTGTCCTCTTCTGACTAATCAAGCACTGGGGTTAAATCAGAGGAACTCTCTTTGCCCTCGGCATCAGGCTGCCTGAAAGCCCAGTTCTCTTCCTTGGATGTCTTCCCAACACCCAGGTATTCAGACAGGTGCCTGGAAGTTCAAATCAGCACCCCTCGGTCAGGAGGGAAGAGAGAAACAAAACAGGGAGCTGGTGGGAGAGGGTCCAAAATGCCAGAAGCAAGGAGAACGAGACCTCAGTTGGGAGCCCCAAGGTCTAGGTTCTAGAACTAGACCTGTCACATGGGACTGCGTGACCTCAGAAAGTCTCTCGGGGCCTCTTTGTCCTCACTGGCCAACAGAGGACATTTGGGGCCAAGGAAACAGTTCCTGTCGCTTTGATTTTATAAGCATAAAAAAGAAAAGGGGTGAGGGAAGATGTGGAGCAGAAGCAAAGAGACCATTTGAGCAGTGCTTGTTGGCCTTTCTCATGTCTTGATGCGTAGGCCACTGTCACTGCCCGGCGGGGCTCTCTGCGCGGGAGGAGCCCCCAGGGGGCCTGCTGCCTCCAAGGTCAGGGGCCTTGCTATCTCAGACCCACCAAGAGGATGTTCTGTTGCGGAAAATACCAGGACAACAGTGGTCCAAATCAGTGGAAACTACTAAGCCATGAAATCAAGACCAGAAAATCCAACAGTCTTCTGCCTTTGCCCACAGTGACTCCTTTGATGACTTTTTGGGAAAGAGCAGATCCCTCCACCTCAGACTTTGTACATCCCTGCTTGCTGCTGGGTGTGCTCGCCAAGGGCACGGGGCAGTGAGGGACCTGGGGATACGGTTCCTGGCAGGGTTGGGGTGGAGGGAAAGAATTTTAGTAACTTCATCAGCATTTTCATGCACAGAGCACCCTAAATTGTCTCCAGTCTTAGGGGCGTGGGGAGGGGTCCAGTTTTGGAGTCACAGTCTTGATTAAAGAATCAAGCATTCTGTTGGGGGCCTGCCTGTCTCTTAGGTTTTTCCTATTTTGTAATAACAACCTTTTTAGTGTGCCTTATTTATTTTTCCCATCCATCCTAAAACACAGTGAGGTAAAGGGGCCAAGATGATTGCGGGACACCTGCAGGATGCAGGCCTGGTGTGGGGAGCAAAAAGGAGGAGTGAGGACTCCAGCTTTCGGATCTGCTGGCTGCTCTGGCCCCCCTCCCCACCCCCAGCCCTAAACACCTGCGGAGGCCTGGCACTTGGGACCTGAGGGCCTATTAGGGCTCTTGTAATGGAGATGGGGTGGGGAGTTTACCATGACTCCGGAGTAGGAGAGCAGGAGACGGCTTAGATGACAGGAAACCGTCTCCTCCACTTTAGGGCGACCGAGAAAGGTGGCTTGGGTAATAAGGGGTTAGTGAGTCCTGATAGTAATAAGGGCAGGAGAGTCCGTCATCTTAATCACAGCTAATGGATTCCAGATGGAGAAATATAATTGTTCTCATTAGCCTGGTGATAGCGCAGACATACACACAGGCACGTGCACCCCCACGCACGCGCGCTCACACACACGCAGAGAGACCCATTGCGCCCACATACCTAACTTTGATAAGCATTGTCAGATAATAGCCCACCCCGAGAAGCTAGATGGAGAGCGTTGTCAATTATTTCCTCCCGCTTCCCCCCTTCCACAACATCAGTGCATACGGAATGGTTTCATTAACCTTGAGACTTCTGCCGATGAGTTGAAAACCCAGGCTTCCATGGTCAATTAATTGGCAGGACGTTTTACACCAGGTAGGGAAGTGCCTTTCTCTTCCCCTTGAATATAGCCTGGCTTTTCGGCTATATTTCCTAAGTGTTAATGTAATGTTGCTGAAAGGAAATATGGCCCAAAGCAGGAAGCTTTCCTCCCTCCTCCCTGGGATGCAGCTGTGCATTTGGTTTGGGTTGTTAATTCAAACCACTCCCAGGTGCCTATTTCATATTATCTCTTGTTTAGAACACAATGAAATGAAACTGTCAAAACCCTTCTGCCTCGCTTGGCCCTGAGCTCTGGAGCCCCATAAAGGGACCGGCACAGGGAAGCAACCGCTGAAGGCTGCCTGTCCTGGGTGCGGGGGGCAGGCCTTCCTGGTGAGACCCGGCCAGGGAGCCCACCTCCCTTACCTCAGCCCGGAGGCCTTTGCTCCTGACCTTCCCTGCTGGGAGCACCGTTTTCCTTCCATTTTCAACTCTTGGAAAGCCTCCTGGCCGGATCTCTTCCTAAACTCTGGTTTTCTGGTTTGGACATAAAGTAAGTGCTCGATATGTGTTAGCCGTTATTCCTATATCTATTTCATGAAGCACATCTGTTGTCAGGTGCTCATCAAAACAATTCACAGAGGCGTGCCCTGGTGGCCTAGTGGATAAAGCCATGGGTCGTGGCCGGCATGTATCCCAGGGACCCAGGTTCAAAAGGAACAACCAAGATGAACAACTAAATAATATGAATGAAGTGTTTCCTCCTCCTCTCTCTTCCTGCCTGCCTGCTTGCCTTCATTTCTGCCTGCACCTTTCCTTTAAAAAAATAATTAGAATCAAGTAAAAAGTCTCAGGTACATTTATGTGCGTAGGATTTGCATCTATCGCAGTATGCAGTTCAGAGCCAGGCACTCGCTCTTTAGATAGTGAACACATGCCTAAGTTGGATTTTGTCTTCTTTGCCATCCTCCTTGGTCACTCTGCTCTGGTACCAGATGCTGGGGGAGGAGCAACTGAGGCCAGCGTCTTTGCTGGGGGCCTCAGGGTCTTCCTAGGAAAGAGGGTGGGTGGTCTATAGGTCCTAAGCTATTAGGAAGGTCAAGGACAGCCTTCCTTTTGTCAAAGTGATCTCGTCTACAGAAGCACAGGGAAGAAGGCTCCTTTGGGTAACATCATTTACACAATGGGAGATTCCAGTATCAGGTGTGTACCAGTGGGACTGCAGGTAACTGTCAACCCTCCTAGTGAGAAACAGCCTCTTAGTCCTGACTCCAGCTCCCTGTGCTCTCAGGGCCTCCAATAACGAGCCCCTGGTGAACCTGGGTCTGCTCTAGCTTGACAGGAAGCAGGTGGGTTTGGTTTTCTTACCTGGCTTTCTGGAAAGGTCATGCAAAAAATAAAGAAAAAAAAAAATATATATATATATATATCTGTATCTATATATCTATATCCCGCCTCCCTGTGGCCTGGTTCTTTCTCTCACTGAAGCCTTTCTGTAAGAAGGAGATCCATGTGGCCACAGCCACACTCAGCACATGGAGATTTCTGGAAACAGAATTTCTGAAGCCAGGGCAGCCTGGAAGTGCTAAGAGGTCCTTTTGTTGCCGGTGTTCAGTGTCCTTTAGAGGACCTGGCACCTCTGCCTGGTGTCTCACTGCTCTTTCAACTGCTTGCGGACAAAGCGTCGGCCTCTGCAGAGGGGAGCGCAGCGCGGGGGCCAAAGAGCACATTTTGTATTTTGAACCATTTTTTCTTAGCCTGGGGCCTGATTGATTTTAGGTTCAGTCGAGCATCTTGGCCTGAGATCCTGTGGAGAGTTGGAAGGACTTAAAGAAACAATTCAGACCCAAGCCCTTGCTTTTTTGAGAATTGACCTTCCATCTGTTGACAATCAAATCCTGAACCTATTAAGAGTGGCAGGTCCCCAAGCAGGGAGGAAGGAAGGAATTTCGCAGCATCCCGGAGACAAAGGACTTTTTGACTACACCTGGGGGTGAGAGGTGACAGTCCAGGTCAGACTAAGCCGGGATCAGTGAGTGGGGAGCAGCTGGTGCTATGGGGGCCGGGGTGGGCCCAGCTGAGTCCTGAGTTGCCAAGTGAGGGGGAGTGAGAAGAGAGCATGATGGAGAGCCTCGAGAGACCCCAGACTCAGTCCTGGACCCTTGCCTGGCTCCCAGAACCCTGGACGGTGCTGCCCACTGGGCTGTCTTGTGTCCTCCTCCCCCAGAAGAACTTCAGCTCCTCAGGAGCGGAGGCCATGCCTCCCTCATCTGCGGATGGCCTGGCACACAGCAAGCGTTCATGTGGAGATGCGACAGGGGCCGCTGAAAGAAGGTCCACAGCTCGCTCTCAGTGCCTCTGCTCTCAGAGGAAACTCGCTCACGTCAGACACTCCCCGTGGGCACAGGACTTGTCAGGTGAAGCCAAGAGTGCTTGGACTAGGCACATTCTGAACAGAGACACACTGGAGTCACCCCTGTGATGTAGCAATCTGGGCTGATGTCCCAGGTCCCAGTTTTGGGGACATTCTGGACTCAGTCAGGCGATGGGGGGAGGTTCTCTCAGGGAGGCAGGAAATGGCAAGAAAGCAGCTTCTACCCCAGGTGGTAGTGCCACCTGACCCAAATTAAAGTCTGCATGAGGAAAGTGTCCCCAGCAGTCATAGCTGGCTGCTGCTTCTAGGGCCTTCTCTCTGCCCTGTCCTTTTACACTGTCCTCTGACTGTTCTCCAGGAAGCCTACTCCTGCCCCCCACCCTTGGGCTCTCTTTAATGTCTCTCTAGCTAGAGAGTTCCCAGCAGTCTTTAGTTCACATGGACCTGGATTAGCATCCTGGTTCTGCCCCTCACCCATGAGAGTGTCTGGGAAGATGTTCTAATGTAATCACAGTAAAGTCAGCTTGGCCACACATTGGGGACTTGGTGAGGTTATGTGAAGTGTCTCTGGAGGGCCCAGGACAGTGCTGGACACGGAAGTCTTTCTGAAGCCTGAATGAGTCTGTACCAGAGGGGCTGGTGGCCCCCTGGGGGTTCCTGCCTTACTGTTTCTGCAGGTTCCATTTCTTGGGGGTGGGCCTCTACACAGAACCTTCTGGAATGACATCCCTAGTGTGCTTCCTGAGGATTCAAGTCAACTCCAGATGGAACTCTCTGGAGGCTGGGGGTGGGGTGTGCCTGAAACCAGAGGTGGCCGTGCGGATGGCTAGAGCCAGCTGTTCTGATGTGGCCGGGTCCCTTCCCGTGGTCCTGGGTACACTCACCTCAGCGATCTCCAATAAAACTAGAGTCAGCTGATTCAGAAAAGAAAATGAGTTGCGAGTACATGAATACGTTGACTCTACCTGAAGAAAACCTCGACTCATAGTAGTGCTGAGCCAGTCAGGCCCTTACAAAGTCCTTACTAGTCCTTCTGTTTTTGCTTTTCAAACAAGAAAATAGGACCAGAGTGGTTAAGGGACTTGTTTAAGTCCCAGAGTACCCTTGCTGCATCCCATGGCCTTTCTGCATAGTGAGATTATTTTCACTTTAACTTGCCCAGCTGTGACCACATTAGAATTGTTGGAAATTTGGTAGAATTCACGTCTGAGATTCCAGGGAAGACCCAATCCAGCCTGTCCCTTGGGACCACAGTCCCCTTCTCTTCCACTGAAGATCATCTTGGTCTTCACATCATGGACACTGCTTTCATTCTCCAGATGGTGCAGAGCTAGGACCGGAGGCCCAACATTGACTGGAGGCCCGTGGAGCATCATGCTGACTTTCTCAAACTCATAATTATTTTCACTTAACCCTCACCAGAAACTCAAGGCCCACTGGGAGTTACAAATAGATGGTTACTGAACTAATGACTGGATGCGTTTGATGGATGGCAATTAATTACACCTATTCTGGTTTACTAGTCATCTGGGCATGGTCCATACCTTCTGTGTGGTTCTAAAGGACCTTGTCCTTTGCCACCTCTCTTCCTGTCTTCTTATCTCTCTGGTGCCCATTAGGAAGGACCCAGACTGTGAGGTCCAGTGAGAGGACCATATTCATCTCCCTGTTGACTAGAAGGAAGTCGGGAATCCACAGGTCAGAGCATAAAGACACTGTGAATTTCTTCAGTCCACAGTCCTAGCATATAAGCAATGGTATGTATATTTATGTTACATTTCCAGAAAGTCAAGGGGACAGGTCAAAGAAATGTGCAAATCTTGTTCCTTCTTGTGAGATACATTTTTGTTAAGCATGCAAATGAAAAGACTCCTCTACCTAGCAGCAAAATAGAACACGTCGTGTCTGCGTGTGAATTTGTTTCTCTTTGGGCTAGATATTTGTATGACTTGCACCAGCCGCCGAGTTGACCCAGTTTAGTTTATTGGACTGTAAAATGGGGCCATGTTGTCTGCTTAGCTGGCTTCAAGGTTTTGATTCTTGAATAATTTTGCCTTGTTTTAGAGACTCTTGTATGGTACCCTGGAAATGTGCACAGGAACAAGGTGAGTAGACAGTCCTTAGTTCCAAGCATCTCTGGTACCAACTTCACACCAAATCTTCCATTTCTTGACTCAAGTTCACTGGAAGTTCACTTGCAATTTCACTCCAGAAAGCTCTCTGTAGAGGCCCACCCTTAGAAATGGATCTGCCATTTCTCCACTTGTAAAATTGAAATCAGAAAGTCCCTGTCCTACTTCCTTTTTATACAGCGGCTGAAACACGAAACGGGTTGGTGGATAGAAAAGTATTTCGAGAAGGACAAATCACTGCCTGTGCCAACTTCATCATAAAAGTCAGAATGCCAGTTGCTCACTCAGCTACAGCTTCTTTGGCTTCTGAGTAACTCATTTGAAAGCGAAAGTACTGTGTTCTGTTTATTTGACTTCCATTTTGTGATTTATTTCTCAGTTGGCCACGGGCAGATGGTTCCAGAGCACCCAGTCACTTTAAACAAATACTCTTAGTATTTCCCAAATCCCTTGTCTCTGGCAGTTTGAAAAGTAGGCTTTCAGTTTACCTGTGAGCAAGAGTATTTGGTGGTGTAGCGAGCAGAGACTTCCACCGAGGTGGGACTGGGGTGCAGGAAGGAAAGGGAAGGCAAGGAGAGGAGGTGAGGGCATGCGCCGAGTACTGTAGCTTGTCCATGGAGGCAGGCCAGGAATGAATTAATCATGACATGCTGTTTAAAAACCAAACAAACAAAAACTCCCACACCAAACAAAAGGGCCTGGCTTTCATTTAACAGTCAATCAAATGGCAAAGAAACACAGGCCTCCTTATGATGAGGAAATCAAATAGTTCATCCAGTCAGGTCTTCAGCGAGTCAATGCGAAGAGGCAGCATACTAAGCAGGCTTGTCCGTGACCATTTGGCATCATCAGAGCCTAGGGCCACAGTGAGAAGGGATCCAGGGATGAGCAGGGAGCCACATGCATGGCCCCACGCTCCATGCAGTGTAAACAGCGGCACATCTGGGCTCCTCATGTTTTTGTACCTTAGATAGGGAAGAATCCAGGCCCGAGGAAAGAGGCACTCAGCCTGGGGAGTGAACTGGAAAAGGAGCAGATGATGGAAATGTTTGGTGCGGTGTCTCCGCACGGGACAGGATGGGTTGGATAGCTGCACAGATGTGAGGTTTGCATTCTGATTAAAGCAGGGAGCTCAGGCTCCTCTCACTCTGGGAAGGGTCGGGGAGAGGGCTCATGGGGGTGGGCTGGTAACAGGAGTAGCCCCCATGTGGGGCGTTTACTGCTGCTTGGGGCATGCATTTGACCAGCAAGCATGCATTTGACCAGGGCGGACAGCGTGCAGTGGTAGTTACTCTTCTGTCTGCTTACCACCCCTGCTTCTTCTCTCCTCTCTTTGTGTGACAAACGGCTTCCATGCTGTTGAGTCGGCATCACTCTTAATGCTGTGTCTTCCTGTCCATGTGGTTGGTTGAGAAGTTAGCCTGAGACCACTGAGGCCTCCCCTGGAGCCCTTGCTTGGGGCTGATTAAGGACGTTGGGGGAAGGAGACAGGTCCTCTTTCTGGTGAGACAACTAAGCTTAGAAGCCGAGGTTTTGGCGTTTCTGGTGACTAACTTTCCTGTTTCGTGGACACAGCCTGTCACTACTGGAAGCACTAGGTCCCCATCCCGAGGGAAGCAGAGCTGAGAGACGGAGAAAGCACCTGAGGACTGTCTGAGTTGCTGGATCCAGTCATGACTGAAGTCAGATGCATTCTCGTGTCCCCAGTTAAATAAGCCAACAAAACAAAGCAAAACCCAAACCGAAAATCTTTGCTTTTGTCTTCGGAACCTAGGTAGTTTGGAAGAGGACAGAATGGGGCTGAGGGTCAGGGTGAAAGTGGAATTGAACAAGTGAGAAGTCAAAGAGAAAAAGGGCAAAGGTGTGGAAATGAGGAGGCCTTTCATCATGCGAGAGCCTGCTCTGGGTTTTGAGGCTCCATGGAGCCTAACACATAGAAAGGCAGACCCTCTCTCATTGGGAAATCAGCCTCATGGCCCCTGGAATGAGAATATCCACATTTAAGTTCCCTCATTGAACTTGGAAAGCCACTCCTCGGGCTCCTGTGGAACGTCACAGTTATGATACTAAAGTTAAGCTTGGGAATTAGACTGATTTGTAACTTCAGCTCTTCATGTCAGAAAGGCCTTGGGCAGATTACTTAAGGTGTCCACCCTCAGTTCCTTTATCTCTACAATGGGCCTTTAATTATATCCACTCGAAAACATTGTTGTGAGAATTCTATCAGTCAATGCGTGAGAAGCACTGTGCAGCATGGCCAGCTAACTTCTCAACCAACCACATGGACAGGAAGACACAGCATTAAGAGTGATGCCGACTCAACAGCATGGAAGCCGTTTGTCACACAAAGAGAGGAGAGAAGAAGCAGGGGTGGTAAGCAGCCCGAGAGTAATCCCTATTTAATTTCTTGTGAGTGCAGAATGCTGAAATAGAGCCTAAGACACCCATGATATGGATGGAAACTAGCAAATGAAATTAGGAAGGAGATTTACTGACTTGGAAGAACCACATTAGTACATTGTTAAGATTTTTTTAAGTGACATAAACTTCAATACAATGTTTAATTTAAGAAAGGAAGTTAGAGAGTATATACTCAAAATAATTGACGGTAGGGCCATGAGGAGAAATTTATACACTCATGTTCATAACAGCATTGGACATAATGGTGAGAAGGTGGAAGCTGCTCCATAGGTAACTCAATGTGGTTGTCCATCTGTGTGTGTGTGTATGTGTGTGTGTGCATGTGTATGTGTGCATGTGTATCTGTATGTATGTATGTATCTGAATTAGCCTTAAAAAGGAAAGGAATTTCAGACACATGCTTCAGCATGGATGGATCCTGAAGACATTATGCTAAGTGAAACCAGTCACGAGCACATATACTGTACGATTCCACTCATATGAGGTACTTAATAATCAAATTCATAGAAATGGAAGATGAAGATTCTGTATCATCTCGTCATCCCACTTCCCACAAAAACACCAATCTGCAGTGAGATTGCACCCTCCCCCATGTTTATTGCAGCATTATCTACAATAGCCAAGGATTGGAAATTACCTAAGAGACCATTCAGAGGATAAAGAAGAGGTGGTATAGACACACGGTGGAATGCTACACAGCCTTAAAAAGATGAAATTCTGTCATTTCTGACAGAATTGGATGTAACTAGAGGAGACGATTCTAAGTGGAAATAAGTCAGAAAGAGAAAGACAAATACCAGATGATCTCATTCATACATGGAATATGGGAAAACAAAGCAAAGGAACAGCAAAATGAAAACCAACCCTGGACACTGGCAATAGAACTGAGTTCATTAGGGATTACTGAGGAGAGTAAGGGTCGGGTAGGGGCCCACTGGATCACTGTTCGTAGAGGACTTTTGGCAATTTGGTGCTGGCTATGGTGTGTTGCCTTGTATTTAGTGGATGGTAAATATACATATATTATGCAAAACAAATTTACCTCAATAAAATGTTATACTTTAAAAAATTATTATTATTTTCTATTGCATTAACTTTTATTTAGCACATTAAAATAAGCTTATGTGTGTAGGTTCCCCATATGTGCAGTTTCCCCATTCCTCAGATATATGTCAACACACCCTGCCCTCCACCACATCACCAAGTGCTCTTCACCATTGTCCAGTGGGCTCCACCACCACTTGTTTCCCTCCATCCTGGTCCCATTCCCTATTGGTGACCTCAGTTCTACTGCAAGTGTCCAAGGGCTGGTTTCGTTTCATCTATTCCTTTGTTTTGTCTATTCATGTTCCACCTATGAGTGAGGCCATCTGGTATCTCACTTTCTTCTTTTGACTTTTTACTTAGCATCATTCCCTCTAGATCCATCCATATTGATTCAAATGACAGGATCTTCTAAGGGCTGTGTAGTATTTCATTGTATATATGTATCACATCATCTTTCTTCATTCATTTGATGTTGGGCACTTAGATAGTTTCCGGATTTCAGCTATTATGAATAGGGCTGCAATAAACATGGGGGTACATAAATCTCTGAGAATTAGTGATTTTGTATCTTTTGCAGAGTTTCAGTTTTGTGGGATGAAAATAGTTCTGTGGATGGATGATGGTGACGGTCATACAGCTCTGTGAATGCTCTTACGGCCACTGAACTGTATAATTAAAACATTTAAAATGAAAAATTTTATGTTAGACATATATTGCTATTAATTTAAAAAGAAAGCATAGTGAGACTGTACTTCATTTTAACAAAAGTACTTACATTTTGTGTATGCATATTGAACAAGAGGAAAAGAAAGAATGGTTCCACATACCAATGTGTTTATAATTTGTGTGTGGGAGAGGTACAGACAGGGTAGTCTTACTTAAGACACTTATGTGTTACTTAATTTATTACAAAGATAAAATATTATTCTTGCCTTTTTATTGAATCACATGATCTTGTGACCATTTTCATTATATTTCTATACTTTCAAAGTGACTTGTAGACAACAAAATGAATGGTGCAGCCATTTTGGGAAACTTCAGCAGTTCTTCAAATCCTTAAACAGGGAGTTACCATCGAATCCAGTCGGTTTATGCCTAGATGTGTACTGAAAGCATGTAACCACACAAAAACTTGCACATGCGTGTTCATAGCAGTTCCAAAGGGTAAATGACCCACAATGTCCATCAACTGATGAATGGAAAAACTAGCACCATGTCTATCCAATAGAATATTATTGACGAATATAAAGGAATGAAGAACTGATACATGATACAGCACGGATGAAACTTGTAAACATTCTGCTAAGTAGAAGAAGCCAGACCCAAAGAGACGACATATTGTAGGATCTCATTTTTAAGAAAGGTCCAGAACAGGCACGTCTAGAGAGACAGAAGTAGATTAGGGCTAGAGATGAGAGCTAAGGGCTCTGGCCCTATAAAAGTTGCTGTAATGAAAATGTTTTACAATTAATTCAGGTGATGGATATGCAACAATATTCTGAGAGCTAGGAAATTGTTCTCTTTATATGGATGAATGACATGTAAATTATATCTCTATAAAGCTGTTATAAAACAAAATTAAAAGACACATACACATAAAGACATCTCTTTGTAAGTTATACAAATAGGTATAACAAAAAGGATGTAACAGACATAGGAAATGAATGAGATACCTTCGAAAGGAGAGGAATGACCAAATTCTGGCAGGCTTGCTTTTGTTTTTTATAGTCCCCACCCATAAGACAAGAGAGAAACCTGTCTAGGGGTTACTGAAGTAGGGAATAGAAGCACAAAGGAGGATACATCCAGTCAAAGGAGTGCTACCTAGTGATCTAAAGAAACAGACTTCTGATATTTACAACAATCTGGATCATTCTCAGATGCGTTAAGCTGAGTGAAATAAACAAGACTCAAAAGGCTAGAAACTCTGTGATGTCATCGATACACCATCCTGGAAAAAACAAACCACAGAGACAGAAAACAGAACAGAGGTTGGAGGCGAGGGAGGAGTGTGATTTTTAAAGGTGATTTTTAAGGGAACTTTAGGGGATGATGGGAATCTCCCGTCAATTATTTGATTATGGTGGCGGCTACTCAGTGGTATGCTCTAACAAGCTTGTGGGACGGTCACCTAAAAATGGTGATTTTTGACTGTGTGTCAATTCTAGCTTAATGATAGGAGGAAAGATATGAAGAATGCATTTGGACATTCAGGTGGCTGGAGAGGTACTGAGAAAAGGTATATAGCCAAGGAATGGGAGTTGTTAGCCTTCCATGATCTTCAGGTAAGAGATTCCCTGTCCTTTGGAGTTTCAAGTCAGTACATCCTCAATGGCTTCAGTTATGTCTGCTCTTTCCCACAGACCTTTCGTCTCCAGCATCTGCACACACATGGCCTTTTGGCCCTAAGTCCACTGAAAATGGCCTCTTTTCTGATTTTCTTGAAACTCATTCAACTCAGGTTTGAGGACTTGGTTGACTCCACAGGAGATGGAAAGACCTGGGGCTGGGCCCCTGCCACCCCACCTGCATCCTGTGTTCCTTCTCTTCCAGTTCTGTTCCCATACCCTCCTGCTGCTTTGCTCCTGTGAGCCCAGGCTGTGATACACAGAGCAGGTGAGCTTCTCCCAGCTCCTTTTCCCCAGAGAAGCTCCCCAGAGGGATCCAGGTACTCAGCAGAACAGGGAGCCCAATTTCACTAAGAACTGTTTGTTATTATCAGTAGCAGCTTTATTTCCTACTACACTTGATTTGGGAGCCAGACTCCAGCAATGATGAGTGCATACCATGTATTTCTGAGCTCAGTTTCTCTCCAGAGCACATGGGAAGGACTCAGTCTGGCTCAGGCCTTCTTTCACTGCTGTGGTGGCTTTGAAACTGAGCTATTTGGGGCCTCTGTGGCCACAGAGACTGTCACTTCCAAATGCACTCAAAGGAAGTTCCCAGCACGGGCCCTGTGACACTCCAGTTTTTCTCTTACCTTTAAAATTCATTGCAGCAGTTTGCACTTGGAATTTCCTCTTGTCCATGCTTTTCTTTATGTTCACACTGCCCCCCCTCCCTTCACCCCTCCATTTGTCATCTCCTTCAGAAAAAGGCCCTGATTGTTTCAGGCCCCAAGCCTGGGCCCAGCAACTTCAGCCAGCCCCCATTACTGGACTCATTAACCGCTGGGCTGCAGGAATTCCCAGGTCCTTCCAGGAAAAGACAAACCAGCTTCCTAAAGTCTGCTCTAGGGGTGACAATACAGCACCCCAAGCCAGTCTAGCTGGATCTTCTTCCCCACTCTGAGCCCTCTCCCCCAGTCTCTTTGTGAGCATGAGACAATTTCCTCCTTCACAGGGGCTCGATGGCAGGCAGATTAATGATCACCAGCCCGGCACAGAGGCCCAGCTGCCAAAAGTGTCTGCAGTGCATTCTGTGGTCCCCAAGTGGGCAACAAGAGGGACAATCAGAGGCCACAAAAGATGCAGGGCTGCCCAGCTGAGTTCCCAGAAGTGGCTGCAACTTGAATCTGACCCGAGTTCTGTGGAAGTGATCTTCTACCTCCAGTTCCTCCTTTGCCTTCACCCAAACCCCTGACTCCCAGGAAGCCGCGCCCCCCCCCCCCGACCCCCCCGAGAAGTCATCTCTGAGGCTCGTCAGTGCTCCTAGAAATAAAGAACTGGCAACTGCTAGCAGCCCGGTGGCCTGCATTCCTGGTGCCTTAGCATGATCCTCACCAAGGCTCAGGCCCGGCCGTGATGGGAGGGAGGAAGGGAGGGAGGGTGATGCCGTACACGTGCTAAAGTGCAGGCTGGGCATGACTAGTGGGCCTGTTCAGGACCTGTTTCTTTCTTGGGTCCCCTCAGTGAAGTTCTTCACAAACTGGTGTGCAGGACTTGCTTCTTGAAACAGGAAACAGATGGTGCTAGCTTGGGCCTTGGGGATATTTGCTTTGGAAACACAGAGTATGACAAGGTCTGTGAAAAACTTCTCAGCAGCTGGGCGACCGCCGTGCCCAGCCAGGTGTCCAGGGAGCCCGTTGTTCCCTGAGCTGCCAGCTCTGGCCTACCTTTGGAGGGCTTTGCAGCCATGACCGCATGACCGTATTGGTGGCAGACCCTGGTCTCAAGAGCCACCTGCCTTTGCAGAATGGAATGGTTACTCCTCTTCTTGGGATCATCTTCCCTCCCAGGATTGGCCTCCTGTGTCAGTGTCCTCACTGGCAGAATTCCCAGCTTGTTGGAATGGGCGCTCTTCTGTTTGGGCGCCAGGGGCTGAGCTGTCCAGCTTAGATGGGCCACTGTAGGGGCACAGATAGCTAAGACCCAGCACACTGGTCTGTGGCTGAATGTTTCCAGAGGAAATGGGGTGGATTTACAGAGCCCAGGTGCATTCGATTCCATAGTCCCATTTGTGCATTTACACACCACACCTGTGTTCCCCAACAGAGACACCGACTCACACACATTTCCATGATATTTTGCCATATTGTTGCTTCTTAGCTAATTTGTATTTTGACTTTTTAAGACTGTGACTGTTTCAAGGAGAAACAGTCATTCCTTTCCTTTTTTAACCCTTTGGTGTCATTTTGTTTCCAGTTTGAATTGTAACAACAAGCTGGATTTTAGAAATCTGAATGTTTTGGCTTTCCCATAAAATAGTTTTACCGATTTATGTTTATTGTGATCATGGGTATGCCGAGACTGCCTTCTGATAGCTTATGTTCTCTCCTGGCTGGAAATTCTTGATTTTGTTTTCTTTTTTTATGTACTAGGATAGAATTTTTGAGTTTTGGTTAATTTTCCCCCAGATTTGGAAGGTATGTTTACTATTCCTATGTATATTATCTCTCAGGGATAAGAGAGATTGTGGACTAGGAGCCCTATTCTTAGCTTGCTCATGAACTCACGTGTGACATTGGGTAAGGCGCTTCCCCTGTTTGGCTTTAGATGCATCCACTATGATGAAATAGTTGAATGAAATGATTTTGAGGTCCTTATCCACCTTGTGTTAACAAGTTATTATTTGGTGTTGACACAGGTCCAGAGGAAGTTCTGATCTTTCCAGGCAACATGCACCTACAAAATGGTAGGGAGCGCTTCCATCCTCACACTTCAGGGAGCATCTGGCAATCAGGCAGACTCAGCTTGAAGCTTGTTGGTAGAGCACATCTACAGAAGAAAATCAAACACAGCTCATCTCCTCCTCGATGATTGTGAGTTGATATTTGCAACAGTAGGGCTTATGTAAAAATCTTCATTCTTTAACATGTTTTATTATATGATGGAAATATTTATCTCTCAACTGCAGGGCGTTCCCCTATTCTTGGCAACTGGATCATTCATATAACTCAGCCTGGCCCACACTCTGTGAACCAAAGTGATTCCACATTGTGAAAAATGTTTAACTTTGGGGCCAAAGCATTTTAAGATCTAGTACCTGACTCCTTAGCGTTTAAATTCTCAGCCTGGGTCCCCAAGTGACTGTATGGATCAAGCTCTCTACAGACTTTCTTTGTACATGCAGTGTTGGCAAGAAATACGGTTATTTAAGCCAGTGGGACTTTTTTAACCCCAGATAACCAAGCCCATTCTAAGTAACACATGCTATACAAAGACTGAGCCATCATCAAGCATGTGCAAGTTCTGCCTTCTCCAATTTCTCAACTCAGATTAAAGGGTTTGAGGATGGAGGATGGCCTACCAACCCACTTACTCATTCCTGTTATCTTGGTGCGCTCTCAGTTCCTCACACATGCCAGGCTCCTTCCTGCCTCAGGACTGTCCCCTAAGCCTACAAAGCTGTATCCACACCTTTTTCACTGGGTAACTCCTGACCGCCTTTCAGTTTTAACTTCCACAGGGGTTTTTTCTTTTATGACCCCTCCCAAACTAGGTTATACGCTCTCGCAATATTTTCTGCTTCATGACACCCTCGTGGCATAATCTTAACTATAATTAAACAGTGAGTTATGCACTCACTTGCTTCATGTTGGTCTCTGTATTGAACTCTAAACTCCAGGGTTTATATTAGAAAGAGATGCTGTTGCATGAGGGCCTAGTGCGATCTCTGACACACAAGTCATGTCGGCATGAAGGATGTTGCATAACGATGAATGAATGAGTGGTCAGCCCTCGGGACTGGAGCCATTTCCCCAACATTCGAATGCATCATAATCATCCAATGGGATCAAATTTAAAATTATTGTAAGATATATACATACCATTTACATGCAATATAACATTATCACAATATATAATATTTACGGTATTTACCATTTTAAGTGTATGTTTTCCTGGCATTAAGTACATTCACATCTGCATCCAGAAGACATGTTTCATCCTGCAAAATGGAAACTTTATACCACTTAACACTACCTCCTCATCTCCCTCACTACCTGGAAACCACTATTCTGCAGAGGTCTTCTTTTTAAAATACAAATTGGTGGTTTGATTCACAAAATTTCAAATTCAGTTATCTGGGGAATGGCCTGAGAATCTGCATGTCTAAGAAATTCCTAGATGGTGCTGCTGCTGTCAGTCTGGAGATCACACTTTGGGAACAGTGCCCTGGGAGATCCTGTTGATAGTGCCTACTGAATTTTTGTCACATCTCCTACAGACCCTGCACACAATAGGAAATGCTGGTGACAACTGCACACAATTGTCTATGGAAGAATAAGTGAGCTCTTGGTTAAGGCATAGGCTCTCAACCCTACTCATTATCTACACTTGGGGACTTTTTAAAAATTATGAACGCTTGGGCCCCACATAGACAAATAGACTAGAATCTCATGGAATGGGACTGGGCATCAATGTTTGTTGACACTTTCTAGATGATTCTATTGAGAAGCCAGGATGAGAATCACTGGGTGAAGGAGTGATCAGAAGAAGCAGTTGGAAATGAGAAAAACAAACATCTCCAGGGACAGCATCCCTTGATATTTTTAGAAACACATTTGTGAACTCAGCATGGCTGTAATTCTTTGCCCAAGTCCCTAGGGGAGGGGAGACACACCTCTGATGTAAAAACCAGTTTCCTAGGGAGCAGTTAGTTGTTCTCTGAGATCAGGAGTGCCTGGATGAGACTGGGATACAGGAGCAGACTGCTTCCCAGCCAACTTTCCTTCCAGCTATTACTTCTAGTGGTCACCTCTTATCTCCTTGAGTCCCTTCACGTGTGCACTGAGGGCTTCTTTTACCTCTGCTCTCTGCATACCATCACCTGGAGTTGTATCGGAAGGGTCTTTATCCATTGGTTGCAAGTAGGGAAACCCTTGGTCAACATGCAGCCACCTCCCTAAATTTAAGCTAAGACTTTGTTCTTCAAAAATATCTGATGACCAAGATTTTTCTACCCAAGACAAATGGAACTTGGCTGCTTTAGTTCTAAGTCTATGCTACTCACAGTGTGGTCCTCAGATTGGTGTCAAACACCGACTGGTATGATTCTACATTCATTTGAAGCCAGATATTTAGAAATGTCGATGGCAATCTGGCAAGGGTGCAGTTATCATTACTTTGTCTTGGTGAACAGCAGCATTTCATAACTATTCCCCAACCCCAACACACTTTTCTTCCCAAATCAGCTTCAAACAACCTGGCATTCCTGGCTGGGGAATGCTCTTAGGTATTCTGACTTCTTCAAATAGGGATTTAGTTTTTCTCTCTATTGTTTCTAGATCCCCTTCTATATACCTATGGTTCTACTGTATATCTGCATGATCTTAAGTTCTGATATTTATTGACATATCCATTCTTCTTATCTTTCCTCTTTAGCCTTTTAAAATTCTGCATTCCTTGTATCTATCATTATATCTAGCTTAGAGATTGTGGTGGTAAAGTGTGGGAAGGAAGAAAGGAAGGCAGGAGGAAGGGAAAGAGGAAGGGAAGGGAAGGGAGGGAGAAGAAGAGGAATGGAGAGGGAGGGAAGAAGGAAGGAATAAAGGAGGAAAGGAAAGGAGAAAATGAGCAGAAAAAGAGGAGAGGAGGAATGCCTCTAAGGAGTGGAAAGACAAGAGATATCTGAGAGGTCCCAAGTCTACAATGAAAGAGGTTTAACTTGGTCTGCTCAGCTGCAGGCAGTGAAACACAAAGGGTACTTGTGGGGGAGGCTGTCAGGGAAGTATGAAGAGCCGATAAGAAGTATAAATTGAAGACTGCTTTACTTTAAGAAGATTTTAAGAACATAGCAGATTAATAAAAAATGTTTATCCATGGATATTTCCATCAATCAATCATGATAAAGAAATTAGGGAATCTTGTTTCTACCTACATCTTTCCTTTGTTGTACTAAGAGCTGTGGTGGTCCTGGGATTGCTGCTACAGGAAGGGAAGGCCAGGACCTGTGGGTGTGGGGAACCCAGACATTACCACCGCATGTTTTAGGGAGGGGACAAGGAGCAGTGTGGCCTCAGGGACAACGAGGGTCGTTTTAGATCCTCTGTTAGCCCTGCTCATGCTCCAATTTTGATGGTCTCATCTTACACCTTGTCCAACAACAAAATAACCCACCAACATTATAGCAGCAGTTTTTTTGTTGTAAGAATATTCAAAGAATTTTTATGATTTTGCTTTTGAAATCATATGGCTCCATATAACTTTATTTTATAATTAGTCATGGTTTCTCAGGTTTCATAGCTAATTTTGCATGGCAAAGCAAGAAAATCTAACCTACAAATTGCATTCAAATGCTGTAAAATTTTAATACATGCTCAATTTTGCAAGTAGTGACATTTGTATGTATTAATTATTTACTTGTTTTTAGTCTGCAGTTTGCTTTTAGCATTTTTGAGCCAGTAATATTTTAGCTCTTATGAGTTCTTCCGAAGGACCTGGACCCCGGCACAGTGCCTGGGGTGCTTCATGGAAAAAATGGCTTCATCCATGAAGAGCCACCGCACATTGGCTGGACAAATGTCTCTTTAGATGACAGAGATTCAGTGTTGAAAGACGGGCACAGCCATTTCACTTTGAATTCAGGGCTCACTAATCTTTCCCTAACAGTTTAGGCTTCATTCAGAAGGGCTGGTAAGTTCTTTCAGCCAACCCTCTAGTTATGAATGAGTTCTGAGTGGGGACATTAGACTTCACAGCATAGATCAGAGTTCATTTCCTCTCTGTGCTCCATGTAACTAAGTAGCTCGAAAGATTCATTCGTACTCTAGACTCTAGACCAATGATCATTCCTAGGGTTGTTTTGAGTTTCCAATGAGATAATCTCCAAGAAAACTCTTCACTGAAAAACATCAGCTATTGGAGCACACCCTAGTGGCCTGGAAATCTAACACACTCTGGGAGCAGTCCCACATACATCCCAAGGTCCTGGGTTCAAGACGCCTGCCCAGGGGGAACAACCAATGTAAACAACTAAATAAAAATAAATGAAGTGCTTCTTCCTCCTCTTTCTGCCTGCTTGCCTCTGCTCACCTTCTCTCCTGCCTACCCCTGCACTTTCCTTAAAAAAGAAAAGTGAAACATCAAATATTAATAGAGTTTAGGACTACCATTCTCTATCCTGGCTGCTCTATAGAATCATCCTAAGGGCTTTTAAAAAGTACTGAAGCCAGAGTCCCATGAGAGACTAGTTGAAGTTGAATTGGAGAGCAATTCAAGTTTTGAGAGGCAACCCCGTCTGGTGACTCCAACGTGCTGCTGATGTTGGGACAAAGGTGCCCAGGCGAGCATCTGTGTCCTTGATTGGGAGTGGTGAGTAACTCAACAGCTGCCTCCGGATTTTTCCAGGGCACAGATTTGACTTGGGGTGGCTGTCCAAATTCCTGGTGATTGTTCTGTGGATCTGAGGAGAATCCACATGCTTTCCTGGCACACGGCCAGCCTGTGCCCCCCGGAGTTGCAGTGATGTGCGGTGATGTGCAGTTCTGCCCTGCGTTAGCCGGCAGACTGGTTTCCTAGGGAGCTGTAACAAGCTTCCATGATTTATGTTCTCCTGTTTCTGGGGGACACAGATCAGAAATCAAGGTGTCAGTTGCTTCCTTCTAGAGGTTCTGATGGAGAATCTGTTTCATGCTGCTTCTCTAGTTCTATGGGCTCCAGAATTCCTTATCATTTTTTTGGCTTGTCAATGTATCACTCCGATCTCCACTTCCATCTTTATATGGCTTTCCATTGTGTCCCTGTATTGTAACTCTTCCTCTGTTCTGTTCTAAGGGCATCAGATTTACCCAAAATGCAGGATATGGTCACCCCAAGATCCTTCACCTGCTTACATCTGCCAGAGCTTATTTCCAAATAAGTTCGCATGCGAGGGAACCTGGGGACCTGTCTTTTGGAGGACACTATTCAAGTCACTATACCCAATAAACAAAATGAAACAAACAACCCCCTTGCCCGTCAGATGTCATCTTCCAACTGGCTCTCTCCCTCAGGTGCTCATTGAATAGAGATCATTACAAGGTCTTAGAGTAGTCCACAAATGAACTCTTGAACTGTGGTGAATGGGAGAAAATTTATGGAGTGAGTCACTGGGATTTCAAGTGATTTTTTACAGTAGTCAACCCATCCCGACTAACGGAGCAAGCTCTGATAATCTTTCCAATAAATTCATTTTCTGTCCAAGTCAGCCTGTGAAACTAAGGCAGTTTATGGAATTAAGCTTTCATAGTTTGAAGCCATGATATTATGACTGTTTCCCTAACTGCCTCTCCCACACATTCCAGATCAAGGCTGGAATATTAACTCTGAAAAGAACCTTGGAGACCATCTATTTCAATCCCTCATTTCAGTGACGCAGAAATGCGACTCAGAATCGAGGCTTGGTAGTGAAAGCAGGACCCTGTCTTGCACAGGTATCACTTTTCTGGGGCTGCCGTAACGAATTACCAACACTTGGTGGCTTATAATAACAGAAATGTATGATCTCCTGTCGCTGGAGGCCAGAAGTTGGAGACCAAGACAGTGGCAGGGCCACTCCAGAGGAGAACCCTTTCTGGCTCCTTCCAGCAGCTGGTGCCTCAAAGTATTCCTCGGATCATGAAGACATCATTCCAATTTCTGCCTCTGTTTCTATGAGGCCTGCTTTCTGGGCTTTTCCTTTCATTAACATCTTCTCCCCTTCTTATAGGGGCACTTATTGTTAGCTCTATGGTCACCCACTTTATCCAGGATGATCTCATTCGAGATCCTGAATTTAATTTTATCTGCAAAGACCCTTTTTCCAAATAAGGTCACATTCACTGGTCCTGAAGGTTAGGATTGGGATCTGTTTGTGGTGGGGAAGCACAATTCAACCCATTACACTCTCTGATCACTTGACTTAGAGGCAGATGTCCTCTCTGCCATCATCTTTTTAGCACTTCCTCCAATTCTCTCTCCTCGTCAGTGCTGTTCCTTTCCCATTAATGCACTAACTGTCATGGTAAGGAGGATGTGAAAGACACTACTAGGTTTGGACCAAGTTAAAACTCAAATGGAAATGGAGTGGGGACTTACCTTACATCTAGCATCAGAATTTGGTGCATGACTTATAAGAAACCCTCATTCTTACTCGAAGATGAGTGAATCTTGCATTATTGACCTCTCTTAGTTATGTGATTTTTCATTTGACCCTCCATGGTTTGCTGGTATTACCATTTCTACATACAGGAAAATCCCGAAATAGTTTACTAGTAGACCTTAGGACAACCACTCAAGGGCACATTTTTTGGGTGTTGACTCCAGAAAGGGGGTGGAGAAGTTTGATGGGGCAGGGAAGGAATCCACCTCAAGGTGTGCTAATGGGGAGGTCACTGCTGTAGGTAACTGGGGTTCAAGCTGGCTGGGGATCTCTGGAGGGTGATGTAAGGCCCGCCTTTGGGAAGAAGTTGTACTATGTATCCATCAAGTCACTTCTGATATGTGTCCAGGGCTATTTCCAGTGTCAACTCCCTGGCTCTTCCAACCTGCTCTGCTAACAGACAGAACAAGGCTGGTGGCCAGAGAAACTTTCAGAGATAAAGTTGCAGGACTAGCATTAGTAGCCCATTGGTGCCAAGGGACATAGACAAGAGTCAGGAGGCCAGGGTGGTCATCAGTGCTGTTTGCTTCCAACACCTTTGCTCTTTCCCGCCATGTTCCCTGTGCCTTGCATCAGCTGGGGGGCGGCCTTGTAACCTAATGCCCACCCTCCTGCCTGCTCTGCAAGCAGTTTCTTTTTGAAATTCCTTGCTGTTTGCAAGACTTCCCGAAGCCTAAAGGCTTTGAGATCAAGTCGAGAAGATTCTTCCTTTGGATGCTTCTTTGGCAGTGTATGTTTTTGTGTGGTGGGTTCTGTGTGACCCAGTGACATGCATCATACTTGAAATATTTCCACTGCTGACAAAATAAATCAGCTCTCTCTGCCGTAGCGCTCAGCTTATTAGGGGAAAATGGAAAAGGGGCATTAAATATTAATGCTGAATATTTTCCTCTCCCTTGGTGCCTTCTCTGCTGCTGATCACTGCCCAGTCAGCGCAGCCTTCTGTCTTTTTTTCTCCTGATGATGATAGGGGATGGAAGGGACCTTTGACAAGGTAGTGAGGGACAAGAGCAGAAAGTGGGGCTCTAACTGGTTTTTCAGCTTCTGGCTTAGGAGTGGCCCTGCTTGTCAGATGCCAAGGACAGTAGCAGTAGGAACTTCCTTACTGGAGGAGAGCTGGCCACCATGCCAAAACATTCACTGTACGGAGGAGAGAGTGCAGTTTCTAGAAGGAAAGGGGGTTTCTGAGGAGGCAGGTTGGGAGAAAAGCATCTTCCAGAAACAATGCAAAGTCCTGAGTTGACAGACAGACCACTGGTTTGGCCCCTTGGCTTGTGCGTTTTTGGCAAACATTCAAGAAAATCATCCACACAGGTTGGCCCAGGCCATCAAAGAGGTGTGTAGAGGCGGCTTTAGGAAAAGAAATTCTTTCAGGGATGTTGGGCTAATTTGGAGAAATCTCTGTGCAAAAATAAAAATGTAATCCCTAAAGAGGAATCCTCTTGGAGAATACCGGGAAGGTGGAGGATTTCTTAAGATTTTTTCCCCCGATTAATTTTTCATTACACAAGTAATGCATTAATCCAATTTTGTAAAAATTAACTCATTATGCGTAAGACTAGAACGCTTTTCCACTCCCCTCCCGCTCCTGCTGCCTGGCTGCCTCCAAGTCAGCCCCAGAGGGAAGGCCCTGAAGATCATGGCCGGAGCATCTGGGCTCTGTGCTTGCTGCGTTTTGAGGCTCCTTCTCTAAACACTTCTGTTGTTTCCAGGTGAAAGCTATGGTGATCTGACCTGTAACTGCTCCCTCTTGGCCCCAGATGTCCTCCCATTCCCTACCCTGTTATCAACACCGGGGGTCCAGTGGCCATTTGATCCAGTGTCTGAGCTCAGGGGCCTTTGTGGTTTCTGATATCCTGTGGCACTGGGATGAGTGGCTGCCTGACTTTCAGGACTCGCCACTGTCTCTTCCTGCTCCCTCCTGTCTCCCTAGCCCGGTCCTCTTATCTCTGGTTCTGTTCCTCTCTTCTGCGGCAGCTCAGACACCCTCTGCTGGGCTGGTCTCAGGGCCTTTGCACATGTTGTCCCTTTCTCCCTCCATCCCTCTTGGTCAGGCTCTTATTTCAACACTCTCCATCCTCTGTGGAGCTTTTCCTTGTTTGTGTGTTTCTTCTCAGAACTCATGTCCAGTTAACAGCCAAGGTGGGCTCAACCATGTCTCCAGTGTATTCATCTGATTCTGTTTTCTCTCCGGCCACGGAGACCCTGCTAGGTCGAGATCAGTATCTCGGCTGCTGTCATTATTGGACCTATTGCTGAGACCTACTGTGGCCTGGTCTTGCCCCTGGTATTCTACTTTAGTCACTTCCTTCGTCCCCTCCCTGTCTACACCGGAGGACTTGGGACTGGGAGACATGCTGTCCCTTATAAAAGTCCCATAACTGGCATGCCTGGGTAGCCTAGTGGCTTAGTACACCAGGCATAGTCCACATACATTCCCCAGGTCCCAGGTTCAAGACCCCGGCCGAGGGAACAATCAAGATGAGCAACTAAATAAAAATAAATCACCTTCCTCTTCTCTCTTCCTTCCTGCCTGCTAGCCTTCGTTCCTGCCTGCATGCCTTCATTTCTGCCTGAACCTTTAAAAAGAGACCCATAGCTACTACAGGATTCAAACTCAGGACTGATTCCCAAGGGCTTGAATGACAAGAATCCAAGCAGTTTGCACACCTGGGTGGACTGTTCCCAATTCTGCTTATCCAATGACAGTCCTAGAGCCCTCACATCTGTGTTCCTAGGGCTTGTGGTCCCCTCTGCCCGCCCTCGCTCCTGCTGGGAGAGCTCTGATCTGGCTGGAAGCAGGCTGCCTATAAGGTGGCTTAGGCCTCCAGGGACCCGGGGAAGCTGTCAGCAATTTAGGTTAAATGAATGTCCAAAGGCCAGAGCTCAGGAGAGATCATGGGAAGACATTATCCACGGCTGTTTACAAGTGAGAGCGAGAAACTCCTCAGTGACTTTCTTGAGGAAGGAAGACATGTCCCTTGAGGGAAAATTAGGCAAATTGTGTGTCTGTTTGGGCCATGCGGGCTCAAATCCTCACTGGGGAAAATTAACTTGTCACCACCTGGCTGTCACTTGTGCTCTTTTCACGGCCTCCTGTGTTTCAGCATCACCGCGGTAGCAGGGAGGCGCGGCCACAGGAATCGTCACCCCGCGATACAGTGGCCTTCCTTCTGGCACTTTGCAATCTGGCCCAGATGTTCCCTCCACCCAGGCTGCTCCCACAAAAGGGAGTACCCCCCGGGCCCCACTGCACAGCACCCCCTGGAGCCCTGAGCGCCACCTGCTGAGCTGCTCTGGTCCTATTTGCCTGTCACAATCAGAATGAAGGGCCTTGCAGGGTGTAGGGTTCCCTTATTCCCAGAGGACGCACCAGGCGACAAGATGTGATGGATCAGTGTCAAAGACTTGTGGGAAATACTCCTGCGGGCTTCTGGCTGCAGGACTTCTCAGAGCCTTCAATGTGCCAGCCACTCTCCTAAAAATCTCACCTTCTCACCTTCTAAAAATCTTTGCTCATAGCCTCCTTCTTAGAACTGAGTTTCTGTTTCTAGAGGGCAGAGGGCCATTCCTCACATTGTAAGACACTCGGGAGGGAGGACAAAGGAGAACCCTCGAGCTGAGCGGACCTGGGTGAGACCCTCCCCACGGCTGTATGGCCCCAGTCCACTGGGTCTCTGATTCTCATCTCAAAGCTTGAAGGACAGAGCATCCTCAGGAATTTGTTGAGATTAAATGAGATCAGCTTGTGGTGCCTCCTGGGAGCGTAATCAACATTGGGTTCCTGACCCCAACTTTGCAACCCCATAACATTGCACCCCCCATAATATTGCACCTCATCACATCACACCTCTCAGGTGCCTCTAGGACTGACCTACACCTTAGCTATTTTTGTATACATTTTTTGCTACACAGGAGCAGAAGCTGTTAGTTTTCTTAGTGTCTAACAAGGCTCCTGAATCCTAGATGGTGCTCAATAGGCCAGAATAATTTTCATGTGGAATTGGGTCAGTCTCTACTTGTGTGGGACCACCAAGGGTCTGTGACTCTTTCAGAAACTCTTCAGGCTGGAGTGGAGACTACCCATGAAATAATTGACTCGACTTTTAATCTGTTGACATTTTGCTGTGCATAAATTTTAAATACTGTTTTTCTATAAAAGTAAGGAGTGTTCATTGTAGAAAGTCTAGAAAAAACAGAGAAGCATAAAAGAAAATGAAAATGAGCTGCAATCCCAAAGATGGTCAATATTTTGATATGCATCTTTATAGCTGACTTTGTGCATATGTGTGTGCATAAACAAAAATCGATCATTTGTGCAAACTACTTTATAACCTGCTTTGTTCACTTAACAATAGTAGTAAACATAAGTTGATGTCATTAAATATTCCTCTATATCCTTTTAAATGGTGGCCTGGTATTCTTTTATGACATAACATGATTAATTTGACCAATCCCTCATTTTGGTTATTTCCATTCTTCCCTATTACAAACTATAAAGCAATGAACATCCATTTAACACATCTTTAAGAGTACTTTTGATTACCTGCAAGTGATAAAATCTTGGAATGTATCATGACTTCTGAGCCAAGGAACCCTCAATATCTGCCAAGTATTATTTTAGACGAGAAGTTGCGAACTGCAGCATGCAGGTCAGATCCAGCTCACTGTTGTTTTTTAAATAAAGTTTTATTGGAACAAAGTCATGTCTGTTCATGTAAACACTGTTCATGACTGCCTGTTTTCATCAATGGCAGAGGGAGCAGTTAGGATGGTGACTTCATATCCTGCAAAAATTAAAGTCTGCTGTCTGGACTTTCATAGACAACACTTACTGTTCTGGACACTATCAGGCACCTATCTGTGCAGTCCTTAAATACGTGCTAAATATTTTTGAAAAAAAGAAAGCAAACATAATTATGTTATCATTGGTAATATTTCTTTATTAGTCAGGGTTCTCCAGAGAAATAGGACTAGTGGGGTGTGTGTGTGTGTGTGTGTGTGATCTCTGTTAAGGAGATTTATTATAAGACACAGGCTCATGCAATTATGCAGTTTGACAAGTCCCAAGATCTGCAATGCGAGTTGGCAAACTGGACACTTAGGAGAACTGAGAGTTTGGTTCTTGTCCAAAGGCTGGCAGGGTTGAGACCCAGCAAGATCTAAAGTTTCTATTCAAGTCTCGAGGTCAGGAAGAAAAACCAATATCCTCATCCAGTGACTGTTGTCAGGTAGGAGGAATTCTCTGAGATTTGGAGGAGTGTCAGTCTTGAGGCTCTATTCAGACATTCAGTTGAGTGGATGAGGCTTACCTATATCAGAGGGCAGTAGAATATACCCAATCTATTGATTTAAATATTAATCTTATCCAAAAACGCCTTCACAGAAACACCCAGAATAATGATTGACCAAATATCTGGGCACTTCATGGCCTAATCATGTTGACACATAAAAGTAACCATCCAACCTTCTTGTTGCTAAATTCAGTGCTGTCTCTTCAAGCCTTACTCTCACTCTTTGGAGTATTTTAAACAAAATGTTCTATTTACCTTATTGAAATGTTTGCCTCTTCTTTCTTTTTCCCCAAGTCCCTACAGAATTTCCTTCTCCTTGATCTGGACCATAGTCTAGTGATTAAGAGCTTGTGTGACTGACCTGACTTTAAATCCCAGCTCCTTTATTTGCTAGCATCTGACCTTGCGTCTCAAATTCATTGTCTGAAAAACAAGTCTAGTCAATAAGTATATTTGAGAAGTTTCTTAGGTCTACACCCCAAACATACAAAGTGCTTAATAAAGAATGACTACTGTGTCTCAGTTACCTTTCCTGGTCTCTCCTCATCTACTTTCCTTTTAACCGATGATGTTCCTTAGGGCTTTCTTTTCTGGTCTCCCCTTGGTGGAGAATCACCCCTCACCTGGCTTAGCACCAATGCCCACCACTGGTTTCATACATAATCTTATGACACTTCTATAAATTTCAGATAATTGCTTGGTGGCCAGTAATATCCCAATTTAGAAACTCATGTAAACTTTTATCCAAATCCATCAAACAAAATTTAAAGCAAGTGTTCAATTTTCCCTTTGCAAAAATCCAAATTTGCGGTAAAAGTTTTATTTCACTTTAAAAAATTAAATGTATGTTTCAACTTACTCTAATCCCACCTGCCTCCCACACTCCCCACCAGAAGTCTCTATAATGCATACAATTTCACATGATTTCATAGAATTTAAATCCAGCAGTACAAACACGAGTCTAGTTCTTCTGGCCAAAGAGTATTTCCAGAAGATTTGAAGGCATCTTTCAAATCATGGCTTACTCTCCAAAGGATTTAACTGCAATCAATTTTTGAGTTTTGAAAGGTTGCCTGATTTCCCTTACTTCCTCAAAAACAAACAAACAAACAAAAACCCCAAGAAACACAAAGCAAGCAACACACACACGCACATGTAGGCACACTCCAGGAGAGTTGATGTTTCTTACTGTTAGTAAATCTTTTGGAACATGGTAAGTGGCTAAGAGACATAATTAATTGGAACTTATTTCAGTGGAAGCTCTTTCTCTTCATCTTATTACAGAAACAAAAGATTATAGGCCAGGGGATCCGTGAAGTTTCAAGCGAGTCTATTGATGAATAAAGTTGGAAGGAGTTGACACACGGTCGGAGATGGTTAACATCCAGAAATTCTTACAAAGAAACAGCAATTCTTTCTCGTTAATCCCACTTTGCCTCTTTGATCCGGAATGCTTCCAGGACTGCAAGTTAAGTGCCCAGCTCCCCTGGTATTAAAGGCCCTCAACAAACTGGCACTGGAGAAGGGTGCTTCAAGAACCTGGAAGATGAAAAAAAACAATAATACAAACCAAACGACCAACAAAACCAAACCTCAGAAGAATTTGAGCAAGCAGAGGCTCCCCTAGGAAGCTGTTCTGTTGCAAACCTGCCATCTGTACTTGCTCTGGCCAGGGCCTCTGCGATTCGTTTATCAACCCAGTAAAGAGGGAAGTGGAATACATTGGGCCTGGCAATTTGGGAGCATGGTGGCCTCTTTCTGTAAGATGAACTCATTCCATGAAGGAGAGAGTTGGGAGAACATGAGATTTTAGGAGACACTTGAAGGAGGTTTTTTAATGAATGACCTACTGATTTTTCTTTTGTCCTCTTTTTGTTTTTCCTGTGTTTTTCAGAGCTCCCTGTATAAACTCCCAACGCCAGTAAGGAGGCAGGCAGAAGTCTAAGAGCCCCAACACTGGCAGCGATTATTAGAGATGCCAAGACCTAGACGGGGCTCAGGGGAGCTGAACTCTCAGTTTCTACCCTCTTCTGACCCAGCAGACTGAGCCTCACATCTTGTAACCATCGTTTAACTCTGGAAGAGGTCCAAGGCCAGTAAACATTCCTTTAATTCCAGAAATGGGGGGAGAGGGACGAATGTGGCTCTGGAGTGAGGGCGTTATCACCCAGCATGGCTGGTGGTCAGGCTCGGCACTCAAAACTGTCTAATTAAAGAAGTAACAAATGTAAACTCTCTCAGGAAAACATGCAAATAAGGTGGCTTGGGGTTAAGATTTTGAGTGGTTTGGTGGTTAAAACTATGCTCTTGTTTATGGGGGAAATGGATATTTGAAAAAAAATCTGTATACAATTGGGTGAATTAGGCAATCATCTCTTATGTAATTGAGTAGCAACATAATCTCTCACAGTGGTTTGAGGCGGCCGAAGCCATTGCAAATCTAGGAGGCTTGGGCTTTCTCATTCTTCCTACTTTAGCTCTTGGAAAAGCAAGTGTTTGTAGAAATTCAGTCCCTCCTTCCCCGCCTCTGTCTTTTCAGAGGGTGATAGCTAAAGTGCTTTCCTGTACATTCAGAAGAAAAAGTTCTTCTGAAACAGTAGTTAACATTTTTGCCTTCACAAGACGTGTGGGAGATTTTTTTTTTATTTTTCACAGGGAAGAAGGAAGAAGGAATGAAGAGGAGGAAGACACTCTTATCTATTTAGGTTGTTCCTGCAGCCCTGATATCAAACCCGGGTCCTGTGCCCTGTGTGGTCCACACGCCAGCGCCTCAGCCACCTGAGCCACAACGGGGTGCCTGAGGCCAAGTGGTTGACTGGACATCCCACACCCCGAGCCGTTAGGATGTGGGCTTGGGGAAATTTCTACCGGGGTTTGTGCACATTGACATGTGCAAGGGAAAGAGGCCCCGGGGTCTTTCTAAGTCACCCACTGAGAAAGAGGGATAACTCCCCTTCAACCTCCAGCCATCTGGAGACAGATGAAGGGTCTGAAAATAAAAGTCAGCTCTTTTCTGCTTTGTAGAGCTTTTGCCAGGTCAGCCTCCTCACCTTGGCCCAGGTCGGGGTGCCGGGGTTGCAGGGGCCTAGGCTGCAGGGGCCTAGGCAGGGCTGAGAGAGTGTGTGTGTGTGTGTGTGTGTGTCCTGCACAGGCTTATTCTTAGGAATATTACAAAGGCTATTTATAACAAAGGCAACGGTAGGCCCCCAGATCGCACTTTGACCTGGGGTGCTTATTCGTATCCTGCTGGAGGACCACTCAACCAAGAGTGCTGGCTGCCTTCTGGTCCTGTCCCTGTATCCCACCTGCAGTGTCTGGTCCACGTCGGGGTACAAAGCCCCTGTTCTGATGCAAGACAAGGCTGAGGCAGCTGAGCTCTGGACTCCCCCTGCATGCAGAGAAGCCTCTGTTGTGACTGCATCGTGGCTCCCCTTCCTCTGGACCTCCTTCCCTCACTGCTCTGCCCTGCAAGGGACGGCCACTCCCCACAAGACCTGCAAGCACGTATCTGAGACTCTGTCTGCCTTCTGGGGAAACAGCCGGCTGACCAAATGTCTCCTCTTCAAGTGGGTGGTCTATGAGGATTGACCAACACACTGCTGGTCTGTGGTCCTGGGATCACAACGCAGCTGGATTCCGAAGTCAGAGGATGTTTCTGGAAATGCTCTGGGCTACTCAGGACTTCTGACGTTGGCTGTGGTGGAGTTTAGGACAAGGGATGTTTCCTCCCAGGTGGACTGTCATGCTACCTCAAATGATATCTTTTTACTATTCCTTTCTTTGCACCTGAGAGTGCTTTTGTTTTTCAGAGCTTCTTGTTGAAAATCTCTTAAAGATAGTGTGGTCTGGTGGGGAGAACCCATGGTCAAGACCCAAGTCTGCACGGTGCCGTTGTATGATCTTAGCTGACAGAGGTCGTGCCTGGCCTGCAGGGGATGGGGCTCTCGGAGTGGCCCTGCCCCACGCAGAGCTACTGTGGAGTCTAAAGACGGTGGGGGACGCTGGGCAGGGTGGTGGAGGAACCCAGGCAGGGTGGGTAACACCTCAACAGGTCACTTAGCATCTTAATTGGACCTTAACCTGCTACACACCTTGTCAGAGAGCTTAGGGGTACTCTGGACAGAACCTCACATCTGGGGGCCTGGCAGCACCGAGTTCAAGTCTCTCCTCTACCACCCATTTGGGCAAATCACTCAGCCTCTCTCTGCTTCTGTTTGTTTATCTGCATTATTGGTGGAACTGCAGCATGAGGTTGTTGCTGAAGAGGAAATGAAGGAATTTAGACCAAGGGTCCAGAGCGTAGTTTTTACTCCATCAATGTCAGCTTTTATTATTGGTAGCAGAGTAGAATGAACTCCCAGCTCTAATACTTACCAGTGACTCCAGGGGAAATATTTAATAACTCTCCCTGAGCTTCAGTATACTGATCTATAAAAGGTACCAGTGCCATCTGATGATGGTTCAGAAACCTTCTATTTTATGTGATGGTTTGGAGCCTAAAATGTGTAAAAGGGTCTGGTCCTAACAGGTGATCAGCTCTCATAACTGTCCTGAGGAGGTTCATCTTTTATTGAGGGCTCAGATCAAGAGCAAACAATGGGCCAATGGAAAAGTTAAGTGTATTACTGTACATGGAGGACCCAGAAGGAACAGGTCCCAGCTTTCTCACTGATGGTGGGAAGTTCCCAAGTGACTTTGCTTGCCAAATTATTCGTTTCCTAGCAGGGCAATAATACAGGGAACTTGGCCACCGGAGGCTGAAGTCTCACTGTTTTCTGGGAATCACCTGAGGTCAGGATTTGCAACCCGAGTGCCTGGTCCAGAACAGGGAGATCTGCCAGGCCACAGACAAAGGCTCCTATGGTCGGAGAGCTGGCGTTAGCCCCCACCAGGGCCAGGTGTCTGCTGACCCACCTGCAGGTGTCATGTGACTGTTCCCACTTCGATCTTCAGATAAGGACTTGGGTCACTTCTGAGCAGTGCATTCCATCTACAGCTTTGAGAGGACGCAAGAAAAATGACATTTCTACTACCAAATAGGGGGACAGTTCCAAAGAAATCTCCGTCCTCACTGGTGACATGGGCCAGGGATTGCTGGTTGCATGGAGAAAAAACACCTTCAATTTAGCAAAAATGGAAAACAGTACTTATTGTAAGTACTCAGGGACCCAGTTGCAAGAAATTCATCGTGACAGGTGGGAAAGTTACCTCCTCTCTCTGACACTGCAGGAAGTCTGTTTCTACAGAAACAGACTTGCTCAGTTCTCCTGCCCTGCCAGGCCTTTCTGCTCCTCCTTACTCAGTCAGCCTGTGGCTTTGTCTGACCTTGACATTGATTCCAGACTTGACACTCGCAGCTCCTCGCGGCTCCTCAGAGCTCAGAGACTCAGTGAAGACCATGGATGCTTTGTTTAAATATCAAAGATAGGATGTGATTGGCTTAAGTTGCTTCAGGTGTTTGCTCCTGACCACCCAATCAGCTGAGACCAGGGGAACTGGTTCCATGATGCCATGGGCTGTGCATCCTGGAGCCGTGGGCAGATATGCTCTCCAGCAAAGAGTGGGTAGCTGGCAAAGAAATCATAGACTTTAGGAAAAATTGGTTTAGCTCTGAGTCTTATTTTCCTCAACTGTGGAATAATAATAATAATAATAATAACAACAACAACAATAATAATAATAATAATAATAATAATGATATTGGCCAGTAAGTATCATATTAAATAATTTTACATTTGGAACCCAATTGATCTCTCTCCACCCTGTCCAGTCATCTGTGGCCACAACAATCATCCAGAACCTTTACAACATGAAGGAAGTTCTCCATTTTATATGATAGGAAATTTCTTCCTCTAGGGTATTTCTGGGAAACCCGAGAATGTGGATGTGTTATGCAAGTCTGCATGGCCTCTGCATTGCTGCTCCCCAGCTCATCTGGGCATCTCTGCCACCATGTTTTCTGGGCTGTTGACACTCATCCCTATAATCTTCACCCCTGACCTGGGTGTGAGTGCCTCCCTTCAGTCCCCAAAGCATAGCTAAAGAGGATGAGAATGGCACAACACCCCCTCCCCACTTTATTGGATTATGTTGGACAAATACGAACAATATATTTGTTGTACAACATGATGTGCAAAAATGGAAATGGTACAACTTTACTGAATGGCTTAGAGACAATAGAATTTAGCTAAAGGAGTAAACTTGGCTTCGCTCAGCCTCTACTGGGCCTTCAGGAGGCAGGAGGATCCAAAGGGGACCCTTAGAACATTTCTGCTAAGGAGCCCAAGCCACTTTCAGCGAGGGGAAGAGGGTCATCCCTTCTGGGTCCAAGTCCACTGGGCCCGCTCACTAGGATTCAGTCTAATTTCTGGGCAGGCAGAGAAGGGGCACTTCCAGCCCCTCTGGAGGAAGCAACTGCTCCCACCTGTCTGGTTGCTCTCTGACCTGGTCACAAACATCACAGACCTTTCTGGTCTCATCGAGTTTGCCTTCTTCAGCGGCATTCGTCTCACAGGAGCTGGGACCTCGGCTGCGGGCCTGGCCTGCATCTCCCTGTTAGTAGAGGTTGTTCTTGGATCACTTGTGAGCTCAGTTTTTGCTCTAAATAACCAACTCATCTTCCAGGAATTCATAGTCGTTTTTCAGGCATTGGACACGAAGATTCTGGGGTTTATAGAAGGAGAATTCTCTACTTCAGGATCCATCTGGAGAGTGTCCGGCTGACATTCATGAATGCTAGACGTTAGGAGACTGGGCCATGCAGGCAGTGTGAACTGACTCAGCACTGTGGCCCCTCCTGAAACAAAGGAAGTGTCTGTTCTAAAGACAAATTTGGTTTTTCCCCTCGTAAAACAGACTGTCTGAAATTCCCCAAAAGGCTGCTTCCCAGCCTCCAATATTTAAAGTCCCAGTCTCTTTCAGGTGCCTTGTTCCAATAAATTAGGCCCTTTGATCCTCCCAACACATGTATGAGGTAAGGTGCGTCTCCCTCCATTTTACAAATGAGGGACCGAGCCTCAGAGGCCTGTGAGGATTAGTGGAAGGTGAGTCAACTGCAGATGGGATTCAAACCTAACTTGGACCTTTGTCCAACATCATCCTTGACTCATGCTGCCTTCTAGTGCTGAGTCTGCCACCTGTGGTCTTTGTCATACTGGGAGGCTCTGACCCTGGCAAGCAGGGTGGCAACCTGTGACTCACAAGAGTTTGCACTAATTTTGACAGCCCAGTGCAAATGGAAACGTGGGGCCTGGTTCAAACCATTAAGAATTCAGGACCAGAGAGCAGGGCACTATGCCCAGCCCAGAACCCGTGTGTGCTGGGCCCTGTGCAAACTGCAGATCTGTGGAGCCAGCAGCCTGGATAAGTCACCTTGCTCCTGGGAGGAACATGGGCCCTGGGGTGACCTGGCTCTGGAGAAAACCCGACTGTTTGCTCTGGAGCCTTCGCCACCTTTCCCCTGTGGTGTGGCATGCCTGTCAAAGAGAGCAAGAGACGGAGGGGTTGAGTGTAAGCAGATCATTTTTGCAGTTTAGCTGCTTTTATTCCTCCCCTATTGTTGTTTTGAATAATTTGTACGACTTTTGAAGAAATTGCTCGAACCAGTTTGAGACTTAGTAAGATATGAAAAAATCGGAGGCAAAGGGGCCTGGTGATAAAAGCGGAGCTTTCATTTGGCGCTGCAGGCGCCCAGGGCGGAGAAGCTGGGTGCTGTGTGCTCATCAGAGGCAGGTGGGTGGCGTGAGACAGAGGCTGCACCGAGTGGGCGGCCAGAGAGCCACAAGCGACAATGCAGAATGACAATTGGAAACATAAAAGCCAAGGCAGAAAGTGAGAAGGAAATAAGAGAATAACAAATGCTCAACTCAACGGCAGCCTCCTTAATAAGAGGGAAGTTGAGAGAGGAAATAACTAGTCAGGATTGTAAGTGGGTAGCAGCCTCTGTGGAAAGATGGGACCCCCAGTTATTTCCCCCAGCACAGAGGCATTTGGGCTCTTGACCAGGTCTCGTGGGAGGCACAGTTTACTAGCGAGGGTTGAATTCAGGCTGGAGCCTCCCCAGTTTCCAGGTAACTGGGGTTTGACCTGCTCCTTTGAAAGTCTGCTTCTGGCTTTGCGATTCTTCACATGGTCCATGAGCATTGGTGGGCAGCCTCGGGAATGCAGTGGCTAGCAGTCAAGTGTCATCCCTGCCCTTCTAGAATTCTCAGCCTGGAGGGAAGCCAGAAAATAAGCAAGTGGGTGAACAGGCACGGGAGCTGCTGAGGGAGACGCAGAGGTTTCCCTCACCTAGAGAAGGTCTCTTTCTGGAAAGCAATATTCCTACAAAAACAGGAAGAATGAATTGAATTCATCTAGATGCTGGGGATGATGGGGGTTGAGGAGAGGATTCTGCACTAAGGTGAAAACATATGCAAGAGCCAGGAAGTAAGAAAGAGGATGTTGCATCTGAGTGGTGGATGTTGACTGCTAGAAGAGACCGTGTCTTTAATTAACACATGTTAACTGATGACTGCTCTGTGCCTGGAGAGTCATCCCATACACTTGACTGTGCCTCCTTCTCCATCACTTGATTTTGATTGTAGACCCTTGCCTACTTTTCTGTTCGCTTCATTCTTTTCATTTCACACATTGATTGACTCCCTCCTTTGGATTTATTCCGTGCATTTGGAGAATGCAAATTCAGCTGCTGTTTTAAGATCAAAATAACATTGGAAGGTTGTAAGAAAGATTACAGCTAATGTCACTTTCATGAATAAGCAATGAGGTGACTCCACGGGGGGAAGAGCAGAATGCTGTTCTGTTCTTTCTCCCATCATTCCTGAGGGGTTGTTCTCCAATGTGTGCTACAAAATGTTCTTAGCCAGTCTTAGCCATAGCAATGAGATAGGAAAATGAAATAAAAAGAAATTTAAATTGGAAAAGAAAAAGGAGACTATCACTATTGGTAGATGACATTATGACATATGTAAAAAACCCGAAAACACTAAAAAAAATTAGAAGCTATAAATGGATATAGTAAAATGGTTGGCTAAAAAATGAATTTGCAAAAAATCGGTTGCATTTTTATATGTAAGCAATGAGTGTGAAAAAAAATGATTTTTAATCCTATTTACAATTGCAAAAGAAAAATCAAATACCCAGCAATATACTTAACAGAGGAGGTGAAAGGCCTGTACAATGAAATTGCAAGACATTATTTAAAAAATAGAAGATGCCAAGAAATGTAAAAATATTCCAAGCTCATGTATAAGAAGAATTAACATTGTTAAAAATGGCCATTTTTACCTAAACAGTATACAGGATTAATGCAATTCCAGTAAAAATTCCAATGAGATTTTCAAGGTAATGGAACAAATAATTCTAAAACTTTTATAGAACCACAAAAGGCCCTGAATTGCTAAAGCAATTTGGAGAGAAAAGCAGAAAAATGAAAGTATCACACTTCCTGACCTTATAATACAAAGCAATAGTAATTAAAACAGCATGTTTCTGGAAAGAAAACAGATACATAGATCAATGGAATAGAATCAGGAGCCCCCAAAATACCCACACCTCTAAGATCAGTTCATTTACGACAACGGTGCCGTGAACATGCAATGGAGAAAAAGGCAAGTCCTTTCAACAAATGTTGCTGGGAACACTGGATCATCGCATGCAAAAGCATGAACCTGGAGCACTTTGTAACGCCACACACACAGACTCATTCAAAATTGATCAAAGGTCTGCCTGTAAGACTAGAGACTATAAAATATATAGCAGAAGATATAGGTAAGAATCTCACGGTATTGTTCTTAGAGATGCTTTTGGGGGTTCAGCATCAGTGACAAGGGAAAAAAAGACAAACAAATGGGACTGTATCCATCTAAAATTCGTTTGTGTAGTGGAGAAACTATCTCCAGAATGAAAAGCTATCCCACGGAATGGGAGAAGACATTTGCATATCATACATCTGACAAAAGGTTAATATTTAAGATATATGAAGAACTTACACAACTCAGCAACACTGAAACTAACAACCCACAAAAAAGAGCAGAAAATTGGAATAGACTCCTCTCTAAAGAGAATGTACAGATGGCCAATAAGCACATGGAAAAGTTTCTTCATCACTTATAATTAAAGAAATGCAAATCAAAACCACAATGAGATATTTCTTTACACTGGTGACAATGGCCTTTATCAAAAAGACAAGCAACAAGTGTTTGTGAGGTTGTGAAGAGAAAGGAAACTTTATATACTGTACAGTATGACAATTCTTCAAAAATTAAAAATAGAGCTTCTCTATGAGCCAGAAATCTCATTCATAGGTATCTGTCTGAAGAATAGGAAAGTATTAACTAAAACTATGTATTCCTATAATTATTACACTATTTATACCAGTCAAGCTATGGAATCAGTCTAAATGCCAATTAATGGATGAATGGATAAGGAAGATCTGGTAGATAGAGTGGAATATTGCCCAGTCGTAAAGAGGTGAAATCTTGCCATCTGTGATAACATGGATGGAACTTCATGGCATTTTCCTGAGTGAAATAAATCAGAAAGATGATTTTGCCTATATCTTGAATACAGAGAAACAAAACGATTAACTGAGGAGATAAAATCAGAATAAACCTTTGGACCTTGACAGCAGAGCTGAGGTTCACAGAGGGTGACTAGTGGGTGAGGTAGAATCATGTGGTAGAGGAAATTTATTTTTTATCTCTTTCTTGTTTTTTATTTGTTTAATAGAATATTTAAAAATGTGTTGAAAAGGAAATAAAAGTGACTACATAAAAATTTAAGACTTCTGCATGTAAAGATAAAACTATTTAGGCAATGTAAAACATTTACACACACAACGACCCAAAATACTCTCTGCCATGTCAGCTTTCCATGAGGCAAGACAAAGAAGGAGAGAAGCATACGTTTTTTTTCTTTTAAGGCTGTGGCATGGCAGCTGCAAGCATCCTTTCTGTTCAGATCCCATTGGTCAGAGCATAGTCACGTGACACATCTCAATGCAGGGAAGCCTGGGAAAGGCGGTATGATTGGCTCCCTGGCCCAGCAGAAGCTCTGTGGTTCTCTTTCTATAGGAAGTAGGAGAGAAATGGCTACTGGGGCAACTGGCAGTTTTTATTCTATTCTATTTCTGGTCTGTGATCTCAGAGCTCTGTCTTCACTGAGCAATGTTGTAGTAATGACTCTTCTGTTGAACTCAGCCCTGGACTCCTGTCTCTCATGTGGACACTAGAAAGGCAGAGAACATCTGTGCTGGGCAGATATATCATCCTGCCCATGCTAACACTGACAAAAGTCACATCAGGGGTAAAACATATATGGGATGTTTTGGGTCAATAAAAATTCCACTGCTAAGGGCAGGGCAAAGGAGGTCTACTGACTTCATTTAAAAAAGCTTTGTTTGTTATATTAAATGCCGGGCGAGTCCTTGTTTGGGACTTAAAAGTTCTCAACAGGGAAGAGACAATGAATGCTATGGACTTGCTCATAAACCCTTAATCAAGGCCCAGCCTGAATTCCTCAGGTTTTGTTCTTTCTGAGGACGAGGAGCAAGAAACCTGATTTGACGAGGAAGGCTGGTGGGTGGTGACTGCTTTCCCCGAAGAGAAGTAAGTCTCTGGAGCAGGGAGTGGGCCATCCCTGAACGAATGACTTCAACTGGACAGATGACCCAGATAATCCAATAACACATTTGCTGTTTTTGTGACTAATCCAGCTGTCACACTCCATTTCTAGGAGTTTGAACCATCAAAAAGGGATTGAGACTCTTGATGGTCACTTTCTGGTTTGTCGAGAGTTAGTTTTTCATCTAAGCCCTGTCTCCAAGTTGCCTACTCATGTTTCAGACAATAGCATAGTGAAAAAGAAGAAATTTTAAAAAAGAAGAAATTAAGCCAGATCAGCACATGCACTCCAGAGATCACTCCTACTAATTTGGTCTAATCTGCTCCTTTGGGTTATGGGTGTCTCATGGTTTCCTGCCCATCAGGAAGATCGTTTGTCTCTCTCTTACCTCAGGCTGAGAGGTTCTGAAGAACAAGTCTTCTTCCCAGTTCATATGGTCTGCCAAGCATCTAGGCTGGTGCCTGGCATGTGCAAGTATTGAATTGCTAACTTCATTCAAGTAACCAAGACTGACTGTGGCTCTTTTTATTTAATCCACTTTGCTATTTTCTGCAGCATAAATGATTAGGATGTCACACTTTTTTTTTTTTTAGCATATTTCATGCTTTCTAGCTATGACTCCATCCTCCCCCTCCTCCTACCTTCCCTCTAAGAGTCCATTTTAGTCTTTTAAAATGGAAGGCATGCTTCTCAGAGGGGGAGAGTCTACACATCATAAAAATTAATGGTATGGAAACATTGTTTGGCAACTTTTTTTGTCAACTAAGTATACCTTGCCTTAAGAACTAGAAGTTGTTCTCTTGGATATTTTATCCCAGAGAAATAAAAACTTAGGTTCATACGAAATCCTGTACATGAATGTTTATAGCAATTTTATTCATAATAGTCTAAAACTCGAAACAATCCAGATGTCCTACAGTGGTAAACAGCTCAACACCCTTTCACAGCCACACTGTGGGGCACCTCTCAGCGACAGTGACAATGATGGACGCAAACTTTTGAGATATGCAAAGTAGTCATTTGCTAGGGTTGATGTGACCAAGCACCACAGGCTTAGTTGTCTAAACATCTAACATATTATCTCCAAGTCCAGGAAGGTCGTCATCTTAAACCAAGGTGTTGCGGGGTCACGTGCCCTATGTAGGCCAGGTGCTCTCCGGAGATGCTTGGGAAGGACCTCCTCCAGGCCGTTCTCCCTTCTTCTGGTAGTTCCCTGGCTTGGGACATCAACCTCCAGTCTTTACATGATGTTCTTTCTGTGTGCAGGTGTGTGTCTCTATTCCCCTTTACTAAGGATACCAGTCATGTTGCATCGGGGCCCACCCTACTCCAGTATGACCTCATTAACAGATTCCCACTGCAGTGAGTGGTTTGGACATCATCATCTGAATTTTGGGTGGTTCTGATTCAACCTATAACTTGTAACAAGGATAAGGGCATTTAGGCAACATACACAAGATGACAAAACTTGAGGAGCTTCTTTGTGGTGATGAAATAGTCTGTATCCAGTTTGAGGGTGGTTATCCCCACCTAGCTGAGGGATCAAATTGCATCGAACTCTCTCTCTCCTGCCCCAACACGCAGGCGTGCATGTAAAAACTGGTGAAAATGGAGAGACCTGTATTCTAGTTAACAATATTGTTCAAGTGTTAATTTTCTTGCTTGGATAGTGTACTGCAGTTACACAAGATGTTTACCATCCGAGAAAGTCGGGTGTGGGGCTCACAGGGCTCTCATATTATCAGTCTTACTCTGCTGAACAATGAGGACACGTTCTGAGAAAGGCATGGTTAGGTGATTTTGTCATTTTGCAAACATCGCGTGTACACGTACAAGCCTCGGTGGTGTCGCCCACTACACACCTAGCTGTACTGGGGCCACCGCTATAGATGCAGTTCATCGTTGACTGAGGGGTTGCTAGGCCACACATGTTCTTACAATGTCCTGTGAGTCTATAAATAAAAATTTCAAAAAAAACCCAAACCCTAATAAAACAGCTATATTGGGGAATGGGAGGGGAAAAATGAAAGAATGGGGGTGCAGAGGGATTTAATGATATGGCCACAGTCCTAAACAGTCCCTCTTCCTTCTAAATTCCATGACATTTACAGCCGTACCACCTCCCTTCTCTCTGGCAAAATGAGGAGCTGTGTTCCGATGGGAAGGCGAGCAGAGGACAGAGATGTCAGAGCATGGCATTTGTCTCTCTCTAGCCTTCTACCCGGGACTTGATTTTTCCTATTTTCATCACCTTCTTAGGTAAAATCTGGGTTCATGCCCACTCTGAAGGGACCTCAGCTTCTTAGACCAACAAAAGCCCAAGTCTGCCACCCACCACTTCCTTGAAATACTCCTGCCTGAGGAACACCTCACCTGCCCCCAAGGCCTTGGGCCGAGCTCCCTCTGGCAGGCTGGGGAGTCTTGTCTAGTCTGCTCCTGTTCTATCATCAGTTCCACTTGTGCAGAGAGCGTGGTCACACCCCCAAACTGGACTTGCTCCTTGCTCTCCCCTGGATCAAACTAACAGCTTTGGGTCAGATGATACAGGTTTCATGGTGGTTTTGCTGCATGCATGCATTTAGGGAAGTCGCTTCTCTCTTTGCCTTAGTTCCTTCAATTGTCCAGTGAGGGTAAGTTCTTCTTATCTCATTTGCAAACCTGGAATAGCCAGCTTAAACATTATAAATGATGATAAGATTTTATGCACATGCAAGTGATAACCTCATAAAATAATTTAACAAGAATTATCAAACATCTCCTACACTAGTATAAATATTACCCCTTAATTCTTATTAAAATCACATGAGAAAGTGTCGTGGACCTCTTGGGGCTATGCTAAATATATCCCATGCCTGTCCAGGTAATTGTCCCCTGACTCTGTTCACCTTGGCATTGCCTCTAAAACTAAAGAAATGCTAATCTCTCACCCTTCATCCAGGAGCCCCGAACTTTGCTTTCTAGTTTCACATCAAACATTTATCCAAGATTCCTGGGGTAGAGGAGTGATGAAGCCAGTCTGACAGGCTCACGAGAGCACATTGTAGATAGCTCTTCCCAGGTCTGGACTCAGTGACATCAGGTTGGGGATTGAAATCTGCTATGGAGGGAATATTTACACTAAGGAAATTGGCAAACGCTACAATTCAGGTCTACATGTTTGTTTTCTCAGAGAACCAGTCTTCCAGTTCAGGGAGCTGCATTGCAGATGGGATTTTTGGTGACACTGAAATATCCCCAAATCCCCCAAGTGGGTGCAAGGATTTGGCCACCTCAATAAAATAGTGAACGTATTTGAAAAATCTGCTCTAGAACGTACTAATGGCGTGGAATAGGCAATTTATATCTTCTCTAGATCTCAATCTCCTCCTCTAAAAATTGAGGACTTTGACAGAGTCTGCTTCCTATAGCTCTTCTTATTGTACCTTTGGTTGCTACTATTTTTATTATGAGTTTCCTGGTCTATATAAAAAGACAGTTTTTAAACAGTTGACGTCCCATTCTTCTGAGAGGTAATCAAGTATAACATTAAGAGGACAGTATCTGAAAGCTTCCACCTGGATTCAATTCCTAACTGTGCTTTATTAGCTGTATGATGGTGGGCAAGTTACTTAACCTCCCTGTGGCCCAGTTTCCTCATCTGGAGAGTGGAGACTGTAATTAGACCTACTTCCTAGAGTCATTCCAACAATTGCATGAGTCAGTGTGCATAACTTTTATAAAGCAACGCCTGCTCGTAGTAAATCCTGTTAGGAGTTTGCTGTGCTTGTTTTCTAATCTTTATCTCTCTCTGAGTCTTAATCCAGCAGATCTGAATAGAGTAGCATCCTCCAGGAATCCACATCCTTCCTAGAGCCTCAGATTATGACCTTATTTGGAAATAGGGAGTTTCGTAGGTATAATTAAGTAAGATGACAGACTGGAATAGGTTGGGTCTCTAATCCAATGTGACCATAAGAGTCAGAGATAAACACACGCAGAGGGAAAGTGATGTGTAGAATGTGGGACATCACTGTGTGATGATAGAGCACAGGCTGCCAGATAAAGCTGAAGCGAAGAACGCCAGCAATGCTGACCATGACTAGGAACTTGGATGAGGCAAGAAGGATCCTCCTCGGGAGCGCTGACCTTGTCAACACTGTGGTTTAGACTCCTAGTTTCCACAGCGGTGAGACAATATATTGTGGTGACTTATTACAGCAGCCAGAGGAAACTGACAAGTGATCCTGTTCTCCAACAGTTTAAATACTTTTAGTATGAAGGTGTATCAAACAATTAAAATTAAATGGTCCCCTTTGCCATATTCCTTCCCCTTAAATCTGACAACCCTACTCTTGGATATTCACGGCTGCACTTTTGTAGCTGGAAGACTTGGAGAAATCCTGTTTGGTTTTGAAGAACACAGACATTTTCAAGCTGATTTGTAAAAACCTCTTTGGGATGCATTTCAGGAAAGGTTGCAGTGTATACATGGCGTCTCTCCACCCACCTCCCCACTTGGCTCTTCGATTGGAATACATTCCCGACAGGCAAAAGTTTCTTTGTTCATTCCCAAGCAGTTCCACCGACACTTTCACTGCCATTTCATGAATGTAGGACAACTAGCTAGTTGTTTCCAATCCTGGTCCCTCTAGTTTGGCACATACTGCTAAAGAAATCTCCCTAAATCTCCCTCGGGTCATGCCAGCTCTTTGCTGTAACATGAGCCTGATGAAGTTTGGGCCTTCACCTGCTCTGTGAGAGTTTTGATAATCTTGTGTTGGCTGACGCTTTTCAGTCCACCATCTGCCCAGAACCCTCCTCTATTTCCACCAGGCTGCTCATCCCATTTCTAATTCTTTGACTTTTACCTGATAAACTTGTGACCTTCTTGGCCTGAAAAGATCTGACCTCCATTCTTCATAGCCCAGACAGAGGCCTGGCTCCTGCCTGCCCTTGACATCAACTGAAATCTTCTATATCATCCTGTCCAGCTAGGCGAGTGATCTTGTATTACTTATGGTAAAGCCTTTTATTATATTGATAGCTGTTGAATGGTTAGCTACCTAGCTATTTTTTATTAGCAACAGAATGATTCATTGGTATCTATTTAGCATTGTATAGTTTTTTATAAGGCTTTCTATTGGAGAAATAATTTCTTCAGGTGAAATTCACACAACACACCATTAGCCACTTCCAAGTGAACAATTCAGTCGCATTAAGTACATTCACGGTGTTGTACAGCCCTCACTCTAACTACTTCAAGAACATCTTCATCACGCCAAAGTGAAGACCCCGCCCACGAAGCAATGATACCACCTTCCTTCCTCCTCCCAGCCTTGGCGACCACCAATCAGCTTTCTGTATCTATGGGCATATTTACAAGTTTTCTACAACTGGAATCATACAATATGGATATATATCTGGCTTCTTCCATTAGCATAATATTTTCAAGGTTCATCTTTTTTGTAACATAGATCAGTACTTCACTCCTTTTTATGACTGAATAATATCCCATTGTCTGTGCAGACCACAATTTGTTTATCCATCTGATGCTGGATATTTGGATTGTTTCATCTTTTGGATATTGTTAATAGCTGGCTGGCTTTCTTGTGTAGATTCATGTTCCACTAAAATTTCTCTCTAGAGATGCTATCAGTGGGGAAAACAGTTGCAGAGACTCAAAGTCACTAGCCATTGGGTCAGTTAGGGAGTGAGAAGGAAATACATGGTCCTTTCAAAGGTTGGAACAAGAAAAGGTTAGTGAAAGTGTTACTGATGGAAGCTGGCCAGCGGGGAAAAGGAAATTAGTAAGAGATGGGTCAAGAGTTTTCAGCAGCAGGAAGCCATGGTGACCCTCGGCCTGTAGGGTTTGAGGCCTGCAGGAGAGGTTCCCTGGCAGGGCTGAGGCTTTCAGGAAAGAAACCCATCACCATCCTGGGGGGAAGGGGACTGGTGGGCATAAATATTCAGATGTCCCTCTCCTTGGCACCCTCCCACCTCTGACCTCTATTGGCCAAACCCAAGTGGAAGCCAGCCCTTTGGCACAGAACAGAGAGGAAGTGGGTGTGCTAGCGGGCGGGGAGAACCAAGCTTTTCCAGCAGAGTTTCCGTCACACAGCTCAAGTCAAGACTTGACTCCAGATCCCTCTTTCCAGTCCCAGAGATAGCAGCCATCAGGCCCAATCAGACATGTTTCTGACGTCCCTCCACTTCCCCTCAGCTGCCTTTCACCTTCCCCATGCCTCTGAGGGATTGGAGTGATGCTGGGTGTGCAAAGGAGCCTGGTGTTGCCTTTGGCCTTGTCCCCTCCTCCTCCCCCTGCTCCATCCACAGTGGGGGAACCCTCAGTGGTCTCCCCGCTTGCTGCACTGCCCATCTCGGCACTCCAAGTAGGATGACCAATGGGCCCCGGGGGCTGGGTGCTTTTCTTCTGTCTCCCTTGTTCGTGTTCATTCTGAAGCCATAAGAGAGTTGAGGAGAGAAAGAACTGAGAAAATCAGGGGCCAAGAGACTGTTGTGAAAGGAATCCATCGAGACAATGCAATGAGTGCTTAGCAAGGCCCTGAATGCAGAGCTTATGGCGCTGTGCTGGGCCCTCAAACAGGCCTTTTGTGTGCTTTCTATTGACTGTGACTAAGCCCTTCAATGGGTTTCCATTGTGCTGGGAACAAAATCTACACCCCAACCTGCACACAGCACTTTGGCTTCATCTCGTACCACCGGCCTTCCTCTCCTCCCCACATGCCTTCCTTCAGCTCTGGAGCAACCCAGTCCTTTCCCACTTCTAGAACTTTCCACACGACAGACCTGCTCCCTGGGCATGCCTCTATTCTCCCCAGAGAGGGCGCCTTCTGCTCCCTAGGGTCTCTATGACTTTCATCTCCCAGGAAGACTTCTCTTGGCTGATACTAGATCCCTCTTCCCCATCACCAGTCTTTTCTCTAGGTTCCTTTTCATTGTGCCTGTCTGTCTCTTTAGGCCATAAGTGCCATGAGGGTATGGAATTCGTCATCCTGACTGACTCTTCCATCCACAGTGCCAAGCAGATCCCAGTGAGAACAAGCATTGGAAGTATGTTCGCTGAATCAGAAAGTGGGTAACAATTTTCAGCCCCCCAGCCATTTAGAGGTGACTTGCTTGAATTTCTGCCTTTAGATAGCCTGCAGAAACATCCCTGCACATCTTGACTTGGGTATTGTGTACTGTTTTGTCAGCAGAGGCTATGGCTTTGCCTCTGTGGTTTCCTTAACAGTTGTTAAGATGTAGGAATCCCACCAATCGTGCTCTGTAATATTGAAACCATATTCATTATGACTCTCTGTGGGGTTGAGCTCTGAACACTAAATGGTCATTGTAAGGTTTTTCTGGGCTCCGCGAGGAGACAAGCTCAATCAGACAAAAAATGTCGAATAGCCAGAGCTTTATTGGGGTTTGCACACCCGGGCGAAACTCCCAAGTCCGCAGAGGGCCGGGAAGTCACGGGCTTGGAAGTCGCGCCCAGAACAAAGGGGTACTGGCTCTTTAAGCAGAGGAATTTCGCGGGCTTCCCATGTCACGATTGGGATTGGCCCTGTGAATCCAGGTGTGGGGGTCGCATCCCTTATTCTGACGTCATCCACCTTTTTCCCGGGCTTGGCCTTTCCCGGGCATGGCTACTGCTGCTTTTGTCCCTGGGCCAGCCTAACAGTCATGGGGCCCATAAATAGGTTTTTGCCTCCATTCTGCTTCCTGTCTCCTCTTCCATTTATTTCTCATCTTGTGGCATGTGGGAGCTACTAAAAAAAAGAATTGATTAATTTGATTAAATGATACGATGTTGACCTTCATCTATTCTACTAATAGTACCTTTCTGGTAACAGGTCATTATGGACCATAAGTGGGTAACTTGGTTCTGATGCTAACCTCTCATCTCACTTCATCTTATCGTAGGGTCTGTGGTCTCTTCTATACTGAACTTCTCTGGTTTGATCAGTGAGCTTAGGGCTTTGTAGTGGGAGAGGATGGCTGTGGGTATATCACTGGGGGACCATGGTGGGATGCTCTAAAATGGTAAAGGGTAGAGGAGTATTTTGTACCAGTTGTTGCCATTTTCAAGATGAGAGGCTCAGACAATGTCTTCAGTTCCTTGGTTGTCTTTCTGTAAATGAAAATGTCTGTGAGTTGCAGATGTCTAAAGTTTCCTTCAAAGCCAAGATTCCATCAACCTGTCACCAGCCTATCTCTGCGTCATCTAATCAAGGAAGGACCAAATAAAGGGTGTCATTGTCAAATGCCTAAGGAAAAGCAAACCAGGTGGAAAGACCTAAGTTCACTAACAATGATCTCCCATGAATTCATGAATAATTGCTAGTGTTCTCTCTCTCTCTCAATCTCTCTCTCTC
>RJWH01005762.1:19195-68479 GCA_004363575.1 Solenodon paradoxus | reverse complement strand
GGACAGCGGTTTGCCTCCTGGGTGAACCCTGCTAGTGGCCTCCCTGGGAATCCACTTCTGCCGCTTAAGGAGTTCAGTTGACCTTGAGCATGTGGCCTCAGCTCCCACCCGCCTTGCACAGGGGCAGACAAGGTCCAGGCTCTTTGAGATGGTTGTGAGGACAGGCAGATAGGACAGGAAAGTACCTGTGGGATGCAGTGTCCCTGGGGCAGGTGTCCCAACTCAGGTGGCCAGAGAGTCCTGAGGCTGCTTGCCTCCAGGACTCAGTTGTAAGCACCAGAGTGCTCGCTCTCCCATCTCCTTTGCCAGAGATGAATAGTGGCTTTCTCTGAGCTTGAAACAGGACCCAGGGAATTTGGGGGGAGGGGTAAGAGAGAGGGGGAACCCCCCCTTGCACACACATCCTGAAGGTTCTCTTACACTGTGAAATGACCCTCTATGTCCTGTGCAGACTCCTGGCTGAATCTCCCCACCCCACCCCACCCCCAGCCTCAGTTGCCTTAATTATAGTAGGAAGTTAGGTATGCCTCCCTGCTAATGAGCTCCCAGCTGATGGAGATTCTGATAGGCAATTAGAGAGATTACATTGATTGACATAGCTGCCCCTGAGCTGTAACAAGAATGAGACCGCATGAGAAGATAACATTGTCCAGTGCCTGCCCCATACTCCCGTGCCCATGCACACACTAGGAGCTGGACTGGCCAGGACAGCCCTAAAGAGTTGGCACCATTCACCCCGCCAGTTGACAGAGGAGGAAACGAAGACTCAGCAGGCTCTGTGATTTTCATGGAGTCACCGGTAGGCAAAGCCAGCCTTGGGGTGGGCCCAAGTCAGCCTGGCTCCCAGGTGCTTTCCACTGTGCAGCCCCCTGGTCCTGAAATTCCACTGGGAAAGGTGTCTAGCTGAGGTCCCCGCTCCACGCAGGTGTCTTGTCTCGCATGTAATAGAAAACGTTATCTAGTCACTGGAGAAAGTGAGTCTGAGGCTGGCCATCAGGTGGCCCAGTGGTTTCTCTCAGAGTCTGGAAGGAAGGAAGGTCTTTACTTGGCTCCACAGAGGAAGCAGCTCTCCGGCTGACTCTTTCCTTTTCCTTTTTCGTCCACCATGTCCAGGCTGACCTCCTCCCTGTTAACCTTGGCCTAGCTGCTCCCCTGGCCTCCAGAATACTTTCCGTTCTGCATCCTCCACGGATGACTAACTGAACGGACCCTCCCGCTGATGTGGCCAAGAAGAAAGCCAGCCCAGCTGTGGCCCATCTCCACCAACGCCCCAGAGAAGGAGAAATAGGATTAAGTCCCCATTCCAAGGATTTAAGTTAGCCTTGGGAAGGAGATCCCTGATGATGGGAATGTGGGCGTCCAGTGAAGGGAACATGGGCGTCCAGTGATGGGAATGTGGGCGTCCCGTGATGGGAACGTGGGCATCCCGTGATGGGAACGTGGGCGTCCCGTGATGGGAACGTGGGCGTCCCGTGATGGGAACGTGGGCGTCCCACAGGCCTGAGAGGTTCCTTTGCCAAAAACATTTTAAAAGAAGAGGAGGAGGACTATCCAGATGCACTGGAGGGGAGATGAACAAAGGCGCTCTCGCATGCAAAGATATTCATCAGCAGTCAGAGAGCGCCCACATGTCCAACAATAAGGGCTCAATTAAGTAAATTATGGGCTACCACGTGGTTACTGAAAATGGAAACTTATGCATATGCATGTCTGTGGCAGGGTCACAGATTTCTGGCAAGCACTTAGAAAAAAGACTGGAAGGAAATCATGTTTTTCAGTGGGTGGCTGATTATGAGAGGTGTGTTCCCTGACTGGCACCTCTGATCTTTCCAGATTGACGCGATTGGCCTATACTTTCATAATTAGGGACATGGAACTGTCTGGCTTTTAATAATTTGATGCCCCCGCACCCCACCTCCTCCTGGCCAGCATGCAGGGCACACGGATGCTTGTCAGTGATGGTGGAGAGGCACCTGGGAAGGAAAAAGGAATGCTCCTTTGAATTATTATGCTCAGTGATATCTGACATGTGTTATGTTCTTATGGGCTTGTGATAACCCTGTGAGGTAGGTACTCGCTGCATCCCCACTTCACAGAGAAGAAACCTAGAGTCAAATACATTCAGCTGTTTGCCCCACATCTTCCAGGATCCAAACCCAGGCCACCTGAAGGCAGAGCCTACTCTCTCAGTCAGAAAGGTTCGTCAGAGGCAATTAAGCACCTATCACGGAAACCCCCTGGGAGGCAATGCTTCTGTGCACTTTATAAGGGAAGGAAGGGCTGAGTCTCCAAGCTCCCGAGCTTTGTGTTGGGTGCTGGGGACCCAAAGATTCATTAGGAGGGGTGGGGTGGGGATAGTCTGTCAACAGAGTCCTCTGGGCTTGATGGGAAGAGGAGTTAGAAACAGTGGCCTTGCAGAGAATGAAGGTTGAAGGCTCCCCCAAAGAGATCTCTAAAATACTCCTGGAAGGGATTTACAGGGTGAGAAAGATGTTAGAACAGGCGTTCTCAACCAAGACAATTTGGTTCTCCAGGGGACATGTGACAGTGTCTGGTGAAATTCTGCTGGTCACAACGGCCGTGGGGAGTTGGCTGACATTTAGTTAGTAGAGCAGAGGGATGCTGTTAAATCCCCACCATGCACAGGGCAGTTAGCCTGTCTGAAATGCAAACAATGCTGAGTTGACAAACTCTGGATTAGAAGAAAAGGATATTCCAACCCAGAGATCAGCCCAGGCAAGACACACAGAGAGGAATCTCCCGCGTGCAGGGCACTTGAAGCCTGTGACTGGACCATGGGCCACTTCTCCTGCCACTCCGTCCCCACCAGCAACCAGAGTCATTTTTTTTTTTTTTAAGTAACAAAAGAAAAGTTTTACAGAAATGTAGTTCATATGCCATGTAAGCCACCTAGGTAAAGTATACAGGCCAAGAGTTTTTAGTGTATTCACAGCTGTGCATCATCATCACCACCATCCAGTTCCAGAACACTTTCATCACCCCCCAGAGGACCTTTGCACCCACGAAGAAACTATGTCTCCTCTGTGCGCAGCTTCTGATCCACCTCCCACTGCTACCCAGGGACAGGCAGACACGAATCTACTTTCTGTGTCTACAGGTGCGACTGTGGACCTGGCTCATGCCCTGTGTGGTCTTCTGTGTCTGACATCACAGCATAATGTGTTCAGGGTTCATCCATGTGGTTGCCTGGCTCAGTACCTCATTCCTTTTTCACGGCCAAGTAATATTCCACCGCCTGGATCTTCCACTTTGGTGGTGTCTCTATCAGTTGGTGGGCATTTGAGTTGTTTCTACTTTGTGGCCATTATAAATAACGTTGTGCTGAATGTTCGTGAGCAGGCTTTTGTGAGGACCTTTGGACTTTTACCAAAGAGTGGGGTTCCGAGGTCATATGATAACACCACGTGTAACCCTTTAAGGAAGGGCCAGAGCTTTCCACAGCCGCTGCATCATTTTTCGTTCGTTCAACAGGGCCCGAGTGGTCTAGTTTCTCCACGTCCTCCCCAAGCCGTGCCGTCTGACTTTCGGAGTCTAACCTCCTGTGGGTGTCAAGGGCTATCTTTGTGGTGGTGATTTGCATTCTCCTGATGACTGATGGGTTTGCACATCTTTTCAGGTACTCGTGGGCCATTGTGAAACGTCTTTGCAGAACTGTCAATTCCCATCAGTCATCTTTTTTCGCCTTTGTTATGTCATTCCCTTACTTAGACCGAAATGCAAACCCCACAGCAGTCTCTATGACCTGCCTGTATCCTCTACTGAATCTCTGGCCTTGGTCATGTTGGCTGGACAGTGGCGAGCTGCCCTGAGTCCTCTGTAGGAGTTGTTTCCTCCCCATTTGCATCGCGTGTGTGGAATCAGCCTCAGAGAGGCCTTCTTCATCATTTCAGACTCAAGTGCCTCCCCCGGGGCCTCTCCTCTCCATCACGATGCCAGGTGTCCTTTTTTCTTTTTTAAAGGGAGTTGCAGGCAGGAATAGGTAGGCAGGAAGAGAGAGGAGGAGAAAGCATCACTGTTACCTTTTAATTGTATTTACCAGTTCACACCAGTTGTTTCTGCTCCCACACAGGGGACTGGAACCCAGGGGTGTGCGGCCTGCGCTCCTTTGGAGGCAACTGGCCTACCCACTGCTCCACTAGGGCCCACCTCAAGGTGTCCTTTGATCACTGTTTTACCATCTGATAAAAGGTCTGGGCACCAGGTCTGTCTCTGTCTTTCCTCACTGTGTGACTTACCCTTTCTGGTCCTCAGCTGCCCCTCCTGAAAGTCAGCCGGGAACGGTCTGGCTGATCTCGCCAGGCCTTTCCCACTCTGCGCTATTCTGATGCCAGCATCTCTGGAACAGCAGTGCCAGGAGGGCACGGGCCTAGCATCTTGGCAGCGAGAGAAGGGTGGCCGGAGCCAAGTGGGTCACAAATCAAAGCAGACAGCATGACTGAGGATGGCCAGCCCCGGGGGGACAGTCTCCGGGAGCCTGTGGCTGCCTTGTCCTGATGCCCAGCCTCTGGGACCTGCAGGAAGCATTGGCAACAGCTCATGCAAGGACTGGTTAAACCTCGGTTACGTTTAGCTTTGAAATTGCCCATTTTTCCTGGGACAATTATCTTCTTTTTTTTTTTTAAAGCAAGGTGCAGGCCACAATGAAGGTGAGCAGAGACAGGCAGGAAGAGAGAGGAGGACGAAGCATTTTCTTTATTTGATTTAGTTCCTCTGGTTTGTTCACCCTGGCTCTCAGACACCAGCCCAGGTCCTTGAGAGGTAGGTGGACTGTGCTCTCAGTCGAAGCCGGCTGACCAAACCATTACTCCACCAGGGCGCACCGAGAATTATCTTGTAACCTCCAGACCCTCTCTGAGCGGTAGACCCGTTTAGACTTTCACTCAGTCATTCAACAAGCTCTTCCCGGGGCCCTGTTTCTGCCTGGGCCTGGCCTGTGCATGGGAGAGAGAAGAGAGGAGATGGATAATGTGGCTCCTTCAAAGGATTGGGGGTACTGGGAGAGCACCCCGTTGCCAGCAAACGACACAGACCTGGGGCTGACGTAGCCCTTAAGCCACCAGCAAACCTCAGCGATTCCACAGCCCCCTACCCCTGGGGGGAATCAGGAAGGCTCCCCAGAGCTGGTGGCCCTGGACAGGAGAGCAGCAGGGGGATGAATGACTGGATGTTCCAGGTGGAGAAAGGGGTGCAGAGACCCAGGTGGCACTCAGGGCATCAAGCAGAGTGATTCCGTGCCACCCGAGGGGCCAGGCACAGTGAATGGAAGCTAGCAGAGGAGGCCACAGGGCCCAGGTCGAAAAGAGCCCCACAGGGCCAAATGGAGGCCTTTGGACCTTGTCCTGTAGGCCCCGGGAGCCACTGAGGCTGGAGGCCTTCAGGTCAACTTCTCCAAAATGTCCTTGAAATATCCTTTCTCCAGAGGCAGGTGGGGCCACAGAGAGAGCCAAGACTGGGATGCCTGTCAGGATGCCCTTGGTCTAGGGGAGTGGTGGTGGTGTGTGTAGAGGGGTGAAGGCTAGAGCAGTGCAGCTGCAGGAGGGAAGGGAGTAACCTGGGAGGTGAAAGTAGCAGAAGGAAGCAGGAGCAATGAGCCACATGACACAGGACCTGCCAGCCTCCTGTGGTCCCAGCTATGACAGAGGAGACCGAGATGCTGTGGGCGCTGGCCCTGGAGGGTGGCGTTTTCCAAATGGTAGGGAGATAGAAGACAGAGGCCCAAGAGAGGGTGACGCTGACCCGAGACTGGGATGTGCAAAGGCACGGGGGTGGGTGATAAAGAGTGGTAACAACAGGGTGGCATCTTCTGAGTGGGTGGAGTTCACAGTATGCGGTGGGAGGAGGAGAGGGGAAACAGGCTGGCGAGACAGCTACAGGGCCAGTGACCTGGCATTGCAGGACTGTTAGAACCTCGACTGACTGCAGCACCGCCTACTGTCACTTCTAGACGCGCAGCGCACACTGCCCAGGGGAAAGCCCTTGGCTGGGGCTCTTGGGTCCTCCTGTGGACTCCACCCCATGCTCCCGGGACAGAGTGGGAAATGACAGCTTGATTTTTCCACCAGGCAGAAGGCAGACTTCCCCAAGCAAATGACCAACGAGTTTGATGCAGAGTTGGGGCAAAAATCTCAGAGCGACCATAAAAGGAGAAAGTGGTTTCTACAAGAATTTCATCTGGGCGTCACCTGGCTCTCAACACCGGGGACCCGCAGAGAGCAAAGACAGGATGTTTGCAGGATCCATGAGAGGTTCAGAGGAATTTTTAAAAAATACAATAAAAGGGCCAATCTTGGAAAATGAAACTTCATGGGCAAGTTTGAATCTTTTCTTTGAAAGCTGGAAGGTTTTACCCAAAATCTAGATTTCTGGCCTCTCTTGGAGAAAATGACCAACTGGTGCACTGGACCCAGAGGGAGCACATCTGGACCCCTCCGACTGGAGGATGTACCCTCCCTCTGGGTCACCACGCCCCCCAGGAGGCCCTCCGACCTGTGCAGCAGGACTGCATCTAAGGTCTCTGCCCTGATGACTGCAGGTTGGGGCAGAGAGGGCCCTGGGGGTCCTTAACTGGTCCTGGGGGCATTAGTCTCCGGGAAGTCTCCCTGGGAAGAAGCGGGCAGAAGATGGTCGGGTGGTCCCCGGACCCTCAGTACCACGGTGCACACTGCGGGGCTGGGTCGAGTCCACCGTGAAGAGCCCCGCTGATGTGACCGAGCCTGGGCTCCAGGAAGGAGTTCTGGTTTTAAGAAGCTCCTTAACAGCTGTCCACACTGGGGAAAGTACTGCCTTTTTCTAAAATTTTATTGGATGGCGATGGCTTTCCTCTTCACTTTTTGAGGGAGATCTTTGTGTGGTCCAGATCCACCTGTACAAGGGGTCCCTGGAGAAGCAGCTCCCCCCTTGGCCCTGTCCCCTGACCAGAAAGAGCCGCTTGTGTTAGTTTGGTTAGTGTGCGGTGATGTATCCGTCCAGCTTCTCTTTATGCAAAGCCTACACATTATTTATATGCATATAAATACATATATTCCATGTTTTTTATTTCATGCTATATTCTTATATGATAGAATAATACATGTAGAGAATTGCTACTATATTAAATGATATAGAGAATCAGAATATGTATCATATATGTTTATTTTTCCCTCCAGGGAACACAGACAGAGCTCTGGACCTACATGGGTTTTTTTCCCTTTATTTTTTGTTCACAAAGCTATCCAAAACAGAAAAAAAAGAGGTGAAAATAAATTCAGTAAATCCCCTCCACCTTGTGATCCTGCGCCCCACCCTTTCCCCTCTGGCACTCTCAGCCTGCTTGTCATAATCCCAAAGTCTGTTTTAATTTTATATTATGAGTTGGTTATTTTTGCATCTGTCAAATGTAAATGACATCATCCAGTATTTGTCTTTTTCCTTTTCACTCATCTCACTCAGCAGATATACTCTCAAGTTCCCTCCGTGTTGTTATAGATAGCGGATTTTCACCTTTTAGATGGCTGAGTAGTATTCCAATGTGTGTGTGTGTGTGTGTGTGTGTGTGTGTGTGTGTACCAGAATTTCCTTATCCATTCACCTATCAATAAGCATATGTTTACATATTGTGGCTATGGTAAATAATGCTGCAATAAACATTGGGGTACATGCATCTCTTCAATTTAATCAATTAAATCTTCAATTTATTCTTCAAGCAGATACCTAGACGTGGGATTACTGGATCATACAGTAATTCTATTTTTAATTTTTTGAGACATTTCCATACTGTTTTCCAAAGCAACTGTACCAACTGGCACTCCCACCAATAGTGGGTGTGGATTTCTTTCTCTCCACACCCTCATCACCCTTTGTTTCTTATCTTTGCTGTAGGCCATTCTCCTTGGCGTAAGATGATATCTCATTGTATTACATTTCAAAGTGCCAGTGTTCTTTAAGTGATGAACAGTGTTTTCATGTGCCTGTATATCCTCTTTGGAGAGGTGTCTACTCAACATCCCTGACCCTGCCGTTGTTTGGCTTATTTTGTTCTTGTTGTAGATGATGATGATATGAACAGCATGAGTCTTTCAAAATCTTGAATATTAACCCCTTATCAGATGCATTGCATTCAGCTATCTTCTCCCATTCAGTAGGATGTCTTTTCATTCCAGTGATAGTTTCTTTATCTGTGCAAAAGTCTCTTAGTTAAATATAACCCCAATCATTTACTTTTTTCTCTTATTTTCCTTGCCATTGGAGTGAGTCCCTCCCAAATATCCTTAAGGATAACCTCTTGACATATAGTACCTATATTCTCTTCTATATGTTTTATAATATCTGTTCTATGTCTAATCCACTTTGAGTTGATTTTAGTGAATAGTGTTAGGAAGTGTTCCAGATTCGTTCTTTCACATGTGATGATCCAGTGTTCCCAACACCGTTTGTTGAAAAGACTTTCCTTTTTCCATTGAATGCTCATGGCTCCTTTGTTGTGAATTAACTACTGTATGTGTGTGGGTTTATTTCAGGACTTTCAATCTATTCTATTGTTTCAAGTGTCTGTTTTTATCCTGATGCCATACAGTTTTGATTGGTATTGCCTTGTAGTATATTTTGAAATCAGGGAGCATAATACCGCCATTTCTCTGCTTGTTTTTTTAGAATCTGCTTTACTATTCAATGCCTTATATTGTTCCATACAAATTTTAGTATTATTTGTTCCATTACTTGAAAATGTCATTTGAATTTTCATTGGGATTACATGAAGCTTATGTATTGCTTTAGGGAAGATGGTCATTTTGACAGTGTTAATTCTCCCTATTCTCTAGCATGGACTGTACTTTTTTTTCATGTCTTTGTGCCTTCTGTCTCTTAACAGTATCTGATAATTTTCATTGTACAAGTCTGTCACCTCCTTTGTTAAATTGATTCCTAAATATTAATTCTTTTTGACACAATTACAAATTGGATTATTTCCTTCATTTCCTTTTTCTTCTGTGTGGAATTTTTAGTTGCTAGAGTTATTCTCAAATTTTGAATAATGCAATGTGGAAGAAAAGGATAATAATTCATTGTGCTTCTTTCCAAAGAAAATTGCTCTTACCATCCAATCTATCCTTCGAGGTCGACATTTTTTGCTCTTGGTCCCCTGGCCCCTAGGTTCATAGGGAAGAAGCTCCTAGTTACAATCCTCCTCTCCATACGATTTCAATCCTGCTGTCTTCTTAACTTAAATATAAACATTTCCCATTATGATCTGTCATTTCCAAAAGGCGATATTAACAGCTGTAGTAATTCTATGATGACTCTAGCCTCACCAACCATTTTTCTCATTTTAAATATTTCTACATTATTTGCAATATTGTAAATAATACAGTTAATTGTTTTTGTTGGTTTGCTTTGATGTATTTGGAATTGGGCTGAGTGAGAGTCTCCGGAAAGCCTGGCATCTAATCCAGAGCTGGGGAGCAGTGACTTGGTCCCTTAGGGCTGGAACTGGGGTTGGGGGCGCTGCTGAGAACACAGTTGAGGGAGGTGCGGGGGTCCTGGAAGGAGAAGGAACAGGGCAGAACAGAGGTGAGCTGAGAGCTGGAGGAAGGCAGCTTTCTAGTCCAGCCAGGCTTTGTGTCACTGTTTCTGTACCATGTATGCATTCCCATCACTGAGCTCTTAGTAAAGATGGAGCTTTTATGCCTATGCTCTGTATTCCTCACTGCCGTCAGAGAAGTAGGGACTCTCTTTATTTCCTTTCCACCAGGTGAGGCATCTGAGGTAGAGAGACACTGAGCCATTACTCTCTACAGTTGTGGATCGAAGCACTGTGACAGAATTAACCCCTTCTATGATTCTAGATGCTCCTTTCTCTTCACTCCCACAGCCTCTTCACATCCTTGTATGATTGGGATTATTATCCCCATTTCGCAGGAAGGAAAGTTGGGTCCCAAAGCCTGGGAAAGCAAATCTGGGTTTAGAACACATGGCAGATTATATGAAAGACTCCCCGCCACTATCGGAGGTCAGGAGGCTGAGATGAGAGCGGGGTGAGGGATGGGCTCGGAGAAGCAGCCTTCTAACCTAACTCCAACACAGCCCCATCTGGCCTGGCAGAGACGGTCCAGGGCTTAACTAGCACTCAGAGGATTCCAAATGAAGATCCAGTGTTTACTTGGAAAGCTCATTTCTCCTCCCCATCTGGCGACCTTGGGTGACTTCTTTGTTGGAAAGGCAGCAAATCCAAAAGGCTTCCTCGAGTCAGGGGCAGGCACCCCCAAGATGAACTTGGGGGATGGGTGGGGGCAGTTCAGATACAGCACAGTATCCAGTCATAGCAGTGAGAAGTGTCCCATTTACAACTCTCCTTCAAGCCTGCCTCTTTCTGGAAAAGAGAAAGTTAGGTTCTAATCCATCTTTCACATCACTCTAACGTGGGACACGCCCCTCTGTAAACTTGGAGCTGGGCTGGGTGCCTCGGGGGCAGCAGCTACATGGAATTTAGCAACGTCCCTTGTGTTTTCACTGCATTTATTTTCAGGTGACCTCCAGGAAAGAGCATGATCTCAGTAAAGAAAAATAGTAAGTGAAAAGTAGAAGCAGCATTTTCGGGATTTGGCAAAAACCATGGAGGTCGGGCATGAATGGATGAGGTTTGAGGGCAGAGGGAACTGTCTGGAATGAGAAGCGGCTGGCTCTTCCCGACTCTGGCCAGCTGTGGGAGGCCTCTGTCTGGGTTTTCTGTGTCTCTGAGCACCACTTGCAAAATGGAGGGGCCACGTGTCCCCCGACTGCTCCACATTCTGCCGCAGGACTCAGCAGGGCTAATGGGCGTGGGAAAGGGACCCAGGGAATTCAGGGAGGATGGGGTGGGGGTGGTGGGGTGGTGGTGACATAAGATCAGGGTGTGTAAATGTTCCTGGCAAGTGTTAAGTGTTTGCTGTTGATACTGTTAAGGTGACTCTGAGGCTGTAGGACTTCTGCCTGTGCAACCTTCTAGAAGGGCAGCGTCTTCCTTGAATGAGGTCAAGAGAAAGAACAGAGAGAAAGGGGGATTTGGTGTTGGTGGGGGCAGTTCAGATAAATGCTCAGCTCATGTGCTGCTGGTAGTGGAGGTGTCGTGATGGTGGGGATAGTGGCCATGGAGACAAGGATGACGATGAGGATGATGACAGTGTCATGGTGATGTCAATATGGCCGTGATGATGGTGGTGATGATGGTGGTGCTGATGGTGGTGATGGTGCTGGTGGTGCTGGTGGTGATGATAGTGGTGATGATGGTGGTGATGATGGTGGTGATGATGGTGCTGGTGCTGCTGGTGATGATGGTGGTGATGATGGTGGTGGTGATGGTGGTGATGGTAGTGGTGATGATGGTGGTGATGATGGTGGTGATGATGGTGCTGGTGCTGCTGGTGATGATGGTGGTGATGATGGTGGTGGTGATGGTGGTGATGGTGCTGGTGGTGCTGGTGGTGATGATAGTAGTGATGATGGTGGTGATGATGGTGGTGGTGATTCCAGTGATTCCAGTTGGAGGACCTTCAGTCTGTTTAGCAGAGAGAAATAAAGACTTGGAAAAAGGGGTCTGAGGCTGCCTGGAAAAGGGACTTTGCCTTGTTCTCTGAACCCTGGAGCTTTTCAGGAATTTACTAAACTGTCTACATACACATGTGCAGACACACACACACACGCACACACAAATACACAAATACTATATCTAAAATACCAACACAAAACTAAAGCATTGCATCTAGTAAATGCTAAATTGGGTAACTACAGATGTAGCACAGTGATTGCTAGTCATCTTGTTATACTAACTAGCTAGATAAAACATGCATATATTACTTCATAATTATTATGCAGTGGGGTATGGTCTCCAAAGCAAAGAGTTTGTAGGGGACTATAAATGTCTTTGAATGGCTGGTAAATATTTTGTACCATGTAAGTCTCTCATCATTGGAGGTCGGCAAGGCGATTAGGAATGACTGCCTCCCTGGAATGTTGTAGAAGCTAGTGCTCTCATGGCCACTGGGGTTTTTTGTTTTGTTTTGTTTTAAGGAAAAGTGCAGGCAGGAATGAAGGCAAGTAAGCAGGCAGAAAGACAAAGGAGGAAGAAGCATCTTTATTTCATTTTTGTTTCATTTGGTTGCTTCCCCCGCCCCTGGCCTGGGACTCGAACCCAGGGGTGCGTGGCCTGCGCTCCTTTGGAGGCGATTGACCTAACTGCTGCTCCACCAGGGTGCACCTGCATTGGGTTTGATTCTAGCCAGAGCATTCCTATCTTATTCCTTTAGGGGGCTCACGATTTCTTCCTTTGCACTTGCTACACACACACACACACACACACACACACACACACACACACACGCAAGCACACAGAGTTGCTGGAAGAAAACTTTCAGATAGTTTAAATTCTTCTCCCCACTTTTCTGTTGAGGACCCTGGGGACTTGAAAGCTGTTGGAAATCAGAGTCACACCAGGGACTCAACCCAAAGTCCCAATTCCAAGCCTGCTGCTATCCAGGGTGCCCCCTGCCCCCAGAGAACCAAGGCAGAATTTTTATTTCCATCCAACCCCTTCCCTGAAAGCCCCCTCCCGGGCTTTTCTCACACTTGCCAACCTGCTGCTAGCTGTGGACTTGGGTCAAAGCACCCCAAACCTCAATTTCCTTTTCTATAGAACTGAGATAGTGATGGTGCCTGCGTCACAGGGCTGCTGCCTGTGTCTAAACAGGAGAGAGTATGTCAAATACTTAGCTCATCACCTGACATTTTCAAAGTCCCCAATAAACAGGATATGGTATTATTATGAAGATAGCTTCTAATATGTGCTCAGTCAATCCCGTATGTACTCACGTGCCCCTGCGAGGTGCCCATCATGTAATAAGACAGAGAGGACCCTGGTGCCCTCAGAGCTCACATTCCCAGGGGAGAGAGAAAAAGCAAGCAACGAGGGAAACAAGAAAAATGCAGGGGAGCCAGAAATGAGCTCCATGGATGGTCAAATGGGGGAGGGGGTGTATTTCAGAGACAGCTCGCAGGCTTGTGGACGGACTAGGGATGTTGGGGATGAAAGACAGACAGAGGTCAAGGGTCATCCTGAGTATTCCATAAGCAACTAGGGGGCTGCAGGGAAGGTGAGGAGAAGAGAGGGTTCCCCCCACACCCTCACTTCCCAGTTCACATACTTAGTGCCCACAGCACCCAGCATAGACAAATCCAGAGATCCAGACTGCAGTTTGCTCACAGGTCAGGGAGAAGGGGGCCAGGGAAGTAGCCACTTGATGAAGTACAGAGTTTCCTGCTGCTGGGGTGATGAAAATGCCATGGAACCAGAAGTAGGTGGCAGTTACATAATATTGTGAACCTTCGTTGGAAAAAAAAAAAGAAGTAGAAAGACTTTGAGTCACACAAAACTTAGGGAATTGGTGGTTCCCAGAGGTGGCTTCAGATTCTCACACTAACCATGAGCAGAAGCTCAGTAAAGGTCAGGAATCGCTCCGTGAGAAGAAACCACCACAGCTGAATGGAAAAGAGTATCTATAGCTGTTGACTTGTACTGTGAGATGTCATCACCCACTGCATGACAATCACGTAAGAGAAATTCCAGGGAAAATAAAAGCGAATGAAAAACCCAGCAAGAGCCAGTCCAACAAGTAGTTGAGTATGAACTTGACGAGGTGTATGTCTTCCCAGGAGAGAGGGGCACCCACAGAGCCAGGCCTGATTCAAAGCACTACCGGCTTCTTTACCCGCTGTGTGCCCTTGGACAAGGTGACTTCACCTCTCTGGTTCCAAGTTTCACCTTGGGTCAAGTGGGGAGACCACACATCCCTGCCTCACAGAGCTATTGAATTGTCTCTATGTGCTCAGCTAGTGGAAGTGGTCTGCGTCCCAACCTCTGGACCTGGGGGCCTTCCCCCTCACTGTGACACAGAGGTGAAGACATTTGCCATAATAAAATAACTACTTGGAATCCACCCTCCAGCTCTGGGCTGGGGCCTGGGGCCTGGGGCTCGTCCCAATCCGGACCAGCCATAGCAGTTACAGAATCAGCCCCAGCCCCAAACCCCAGACACCATTTGCATCTGTTCACCTGAGCCAAGGGTCCCACCCTGTTGGCACTGTGTGCTCAAGAAGAGAAGCAGAAACCATCCCAGGCTTTAGACCCCTAATGGTTCCAAAGTCATGCTGGGTGAAAGCCTGGGCCTTGCTAGCAAGCAGCTTGGATGGGAGGGCTTTCACTGCCAGATGAGGTTTTTACCAAACATTCAGTCGTCTGCAGGGAAGGAGTTAGAAATCTCAACCACAAGGATGAAAGACACGCTCAGATGTTATTGCGAAGGAGGAAGTGTTTTGTGCTACAAATGTCCAGGCAATCATGCCCTTTCTTTGAAAGGGTGGTTTCTTTCTACAGAGCCATAGCCAAAAGAATGGAAGAGCCAAGAAGGACTCAGGAGTCAGATGGACCTGAGTTCAAACCCGACTTTTCCACTTAATGATGTCGAGACTTTGAGCAGATGCTTTGGCTTTTCTGAGCCTTGGCTTCTGCATTTGTACAACGAGAAAAGGTAGATCCTTGCCTCACAGTGTGTGGTCAAGAGTAAGTGAAATGATATGTGGAGACTATTGAGAAGGAAACATTCTTTCATGTTAATGAAGAGCCCAGCTCTGCATCCAGTTCATCGGGCAATCTTGGGCCTCCCTATGGAAGTTTCAGTGGTTCCCTGTTGCCTTCAGAATTCAATCCAAGCTCACTTAGCACTTCAGTCCCAGCTCTAGCCCCAGCCCGCACCCCGAGAGTCCACCGGACAGACTCGCAGGTGATGGAGGGTGTGTAGGCATTGTTTTCTTTATGCATGGATGAGCATGGCATGACCAGAGACCAGGATAGTCTGATGGCAAAACCTGTGCATTGATTGCAGGGAGAGGAGTGGTCCCTGAGGGCTCTGAGCTCAGGGTGGAGACTTCTTACAAAGCTCCTGGGGTGAGCAGAAAGCACAGCAGCTCAACCTGGAAACCGAGCAGCCATGAGGCTGGCCCCACGCCTCTGCCTGATCTGGTCGCCCAGAAGGGAAAGGGAATCTTCATGTGTCCCTCGGCCCAGCATCCCCTCCCCCAGCCCTTCTCCACCTGTCAAATGGCTGAGCTGTTAGTCTTTGAGTAGGTGATACCTATCCCAGGTTCAAGGATTCAAAAGACCCCAACGGGTAGATGGTCAAAGAAATTTCCCTCCCCTTCCTGGCCCTGTTCCTAAATCCCGCCAGGAAGCTGCTCTCCCTGCTCTTCGCACACTCACCCTTCCTGAGCCTGTCTTCAGCCTGTGCCACGTGTCAATCATGGGGACACACACAGATATCTCACACTCGGCATACATTTAGAGACCATCCCGTATCAGCTCAGACAACCCAGATCGGTCTTTCTGATGCTGCCTGGCTTCTGTCCTGTGTGCACTGTTTCCAGTTTTTGCTACGAAAACCAGTAGGGAGTCTTAATGCTTCCATTCACCCTCCCTGAGGCTCCCCTGGGTCCTCCATCATCTCCTTCCTCCAGGCCTTTGAAAGGGCTATTCTCGCCATCAGGGACCTGCTTCTCTCCATTTCCCCCAGGTTGCCTTCTTCCCATCTACACCACCCTCAACTCCGTTATTCCCCAGGCTGAGTCATTATCTATTCCTGGATTGCCAATGCTTACTCTTCAAAGAACTCTACGCACCACTGCAATTAGCCGAGTGACTCTCCAGTGAGTCTCAACATTTGTCTCCCCCACTGTCATAGAAGCTTCTGGAATTGTCTGGCAACCTCACCGCTGCATCCCCAGAATGATACTGAACCCAGGTTCCACTGCTGGCCACCCAAAAGCTAATCGTCAAGGAGAAGTGTTGGTGAAGAGGAAATTAGGGTTCCTCAAGATTCTGGCAACCTGAGGAGATGGTGGATTGCTGTCTCGAAGACCATCTCAAGTCCCTCGGGCTAGCAGGGGGCTTATCAAGGGACTGGGAAAGGAGAAAGTACAGATGAGCAGGTTCTGTCCCAAGTCGTTGCCTCTTGGGATCTGGCTGTTATTATTGTCTGGAGGTTGGAGCTTCAATGCTTAGATGTTCCTGAGGTCGGGCTGGTCCGCCATCTTGGTCCACCAGCGGTTGAACAGTCATTCCGTTATGTAGGGAAAGGGGAAGAGAAAAAAGAAACAAAACACAGGGCTCGTGTCAGCAGAGTGGGCTAGCTTTAACCCTTCGGTGAAGCTGGAAGAGTTGTCTGCCGCTGAAGGGAGCTTGGTAAATATATGGAGTGAGCGTGAATGGTATTTCCTGGCCATACAGTTTAATTTATTTTAGTATTTTATTGTGGTAACTTTGTTTTACAAATTAAAGTAAATTCATATGTGCAGTTTCCCCATTCCTCAGATAGATGTCAGCACACCCTGCCCTCCACCACATCACCAAGTGTCCTTCCCCATTGTCCAGTGGGCTCCGCCCCCATTTGTCCCACCTGCCCCCGGTCCATTCCCTGTTGGTGACCTCAGTTCTGTCGCAAGTGTCCAAGGGCTAGTTTTGTTTCCTCTGTTCCTTTGTTTGGTCTCCTCACGTTCCACCCAGGAGCGAGGTCATCTGGCATCTATCTTTCTTCTTTTGACTGATTTCACTTAGCACCATCCCCTCTAGATCCCTCCATGTTGGTTCAAATGACAGGGTTTCATCTCTTCTCAGGGCTGAGTAGAACTCCACTGGCCACACGGTTTTAGACAATAACAAAAAGAGCCTGTTCATTAGTAGAGATCATAGTATAGAGTTACAAAGAACACACTCTACAGAGTGCCCGGCGCTGTTTGCATGCCTTCACTCTGAATCTTCACATCCACCAGATGGAGGAGGGTATGTTATCATCCCTGTATCACAAAGCCACTGCATGACAGCATGAAACGTCTAACCCAGCTCTGTCCCATGTCACAGCCCTCGCTTTGGGCCCTGGGGACTTTCTTCATGTCTCTGCATGTCAGCGTTTTGCAGAAACAGGTTCAAACCCCTCCCTCCCAAGGTGACCCATGGCTCTCGGAAGGCGCCTCGGTGCTCACAGTGTTTGTTCGATGAACCCTGTTTGCTCTTCCTGTTGTCAGTGATCACCTAGAAGGTTAGCTCCTCTTTCGGGCCGAGTGAGAAGTCCAGTCAATGGAGACTTCAGCGACTCCCCCGATTTCTGGCTGCATGTGGAATTGGCAGCTCCCCCGGGGGCTGCACCTGCGCTCTGAGTCCTGTGATGGCTAAAGCAGGGGCTCATTTCATTTCCCAACGTAAAGGGGGGAGGAAGTGCTGGACTCAGTTTGCTAAAATTTGACGGCAACCCAACCCCCAACCGGCTGCTTCTCCGCTTGGCCTCCCCGCCTCGCCCTCCCCAGGGGGCAGGTAGACTTTACCAGGAGGTCTTCTGAGACTTCATAGGTAGGGAGAGACGAGAGGGAAGTTAAGTCGTCAGGCAGACCAGGCTTTACCTTCATTTGGGCCATACCTCTCCTGGGGGCCCGTGATCCTCTCTGAGCCCTGTTTCTTTGCTGCCACATGGGAAGGAGGGTAAAGGAGGGAAATGATATACCGGATCCCACCACAACTCAGTTCTTGGGGAGATGCATTCTGATGGTGAGTCACTAAGGACCCCACTGGGAGGCAAGTAGGACCCTGAAAACTCAGAACTCTACCCAGTGAGGTTAAAGAACCCCTCCTTGCATCTCAGAAAGTGCAAGGAAGTGCAGAAGTGGGAGCGAGTGGAGGGCGGAAGTGAGAGGATGGAGCGAGTGCCTCTGGAGGACTTCCTGGAGGAGGTGACAGCAGAGGTCAGGGCTTAAGAGGACGAAAGACATTCTAGGCAGCAGGAACAGCTTGTGCAAAGACACAGAGTCAGAACGGATCTGGGGCTTTTCAAAAACAGGAGGATTCGATGCCGCCAGAGCTGTGTTGCCAGAGTGCTGCCCTAGGATATTCAAAGGCACTCAACAAGACAGACGCTGAGGCCAAAGAGGGAAGACAGAATCGGGGCATGAAAAGCCTTGAAGGCCACATCTAGGATCTGTACTTAGAGACGACCAGGACTAGAAACGGGAAGTGAGGGTGCCAGCTGCCCACACACAGCCCACCCAGCACAGTGATCTGTAAGTGCAGTGAGTGCAGCGCGCTCTGTGGCTGCGCTGGACTCCGAGGAGCTCGCCTGCTCGGGGCCCTTTTAAAATGGGATTTTAGTCAAAATGAACAAAAGGAAGTGACGACTACCTGGTAAGGTGTAGGTGTGGGGGAAACAGCGCCCCCTTGTGTCTGTACGCGGACAGGCACAGAGAGCAGAGGACCCCTGACGGGGAGAGCAGGGGAGTGGGCTGCGTGGGGGAAGGATCAGAAAGCACAGTCACCACGTAAGTCACTGCGGATGTCCTGTAACGTGGGGACGCCAGTCACAACACTGTCTTGCATATTTCACAGTTGCAAGGAGAGTCGATCTTCAAAGTCTGATCATCAGATCAAAAAAAAAAATTTTTGTCACGATGGTGGCAGATGTTAGCGAGATCCATTCGATGTCCACTTTGCACCACATAATGTATCAAGTCATTATGTTTGCACCTGAAATGACTATGCATCAAAAAATGCTTTTGAAAGCGTAAAAGGAAAACCCTCAGAAATGGATTGAAAATTGGTTCAAAAACTGCTTAAGCAGAAGCACAGAAGGAATAAGGTAGAACGTTCTGAGTGGTTTTATTAGTTTGACCTCATTTCTCATTTTTCCTACGACATGAAATACTATATATATACATATATATGTGTGTAGGCATATATATATATATATATTAGTAAATAATATTTCTGGTGTGTGAATAGTTATGAATGTCATTGTTGACTGACACCTTTAAACTTGGAAAATTTTTTAAAGTATATTACTTATCAAACTATTGTGATAACAGTTAAGACCCCGCACGGAAAAGTCTTATCAAATCTGCTTTCCCAAATATTAAAGAAATAAATAGGAAATAAATGTTATGTGTCACATAACCACAAACGGTCAGCGAGTCACCTCCTGGGCTTGAAGGCTCGAGTGTGTGATGGCCTAAGCCATTACTCTTTCTGTCTACCTCAGGACACTTGGCTACTGAACAAAGCGTGTCATTGCTTTGTGAGTTTGAATGCTCAAGAAAATGACTAATGTCGGTTGTGATGGCAGCATTGATGACGATGATCTTTGGTGCCACGGGCCTCTAGGACAGTCTTTTTTGCCCCAGAAGGAACGTGGAAAGGCCTTGTCTTCCCAAGAAGTCAGCAGAAACTTCTGTCACCCAGGCTGACAAATAGAAACACAATGGAAATTCTTCTTTGGAAACTTCCTAAAAAAAAAAGCAACAACCGCTGTTTTGTCCCTTGTACCCCAAACATCTGGAATCGTCTCTGCCACGTAGAAGATTCTGAAAGAAATATTTGCTGAGGTGCCCCCCCCGGTGGAGTAGCAGTTAGGTCAGCCACCTCCGAAGGAGCGCAGGCCACAGACCCCCTGGGTTGGAGTCCAGAGGGTGGCCCAGAAGGAAGCAACCAGTATGAAAAACTAAATAAAAATAAAATAGAGATGCCTCTTCCTCCTCTCTCCTCCTGTCTTTCTCTCCTTGCTTTCCTTCCTGCCTGCACCTTTCCTTTAAGAAAAAAAAAGAAATATTTGCTGAAAAGAACTGGGGGAGAGAAGAGAAGCGAGGAGGAAAGGAGGGAGGGAGGGAGGGAGGAATTTCTAATTATACTCCAGGCTGGTTTATTTGGATTTGAAAACCTCCAAACATGAAAAATGTCAATCCAATGCCAATAAACCTATACCTGGCTACTCAGGAATCTCTGAGAACATTTTGATCAGAAATAGGGATTCTCAAAAAAAAAATACCCTTGCTGCTCCCCCTCCAAAGTTAATTAAATGTGGCGGTGAGAACCATGCTGCTCGGGCTATTTCTGTAATGAAAAGAGCTTCTAAAAATAATGCCCAGAGGCTCAGCTCGGAGGTCAGGTGTCAGGGCCTCAGGCGCAGCAGATGGTGACCAGGAGCCATGATCCCCTTGCCAAGACAGCGGTGATGATTAAATGATGCTTCTCACATTCAGGTTGCAGAACTGCTCCAGGCAAGAGCCTGGGAGAGGCTTAATTTATGTCACATGGCGATTAGCTTGCTTCTGAGAGGGGTTCCGCTGCCCACTGGATTCTGCCCACTCCTTGATCTCAGGAGACTGTCTGCTGACTGCTGGCTGGAAAACGAGGGTCAGCTGCCGTGAAAGGTCCAGGAGTCAGCAGGGCCTTTGCTGGTTTGGCATCCACTGGAATCATTTAACATAAGGAGTGGATTTCTGAGATTTAACTGAGAAGCCTTATGTGTGCCGACATTCTATTTAAGTGATGTTTGCAGTGGGACAGAGGGAAGGAGGGAAGGAGGGAGGGAGGGAAAAAGGGAGGGAGGATAGGAGGGAGGGAGGATAGGAGGGAGGGAGAGAATGAGGGAGGGAGAGAATGAGGGAGGGAGGGAGAGAAGGAGGGAGGGAGGGAGAGAATGAGGGAGGGAGGGAAGGAGGAAGGGAAGGAAAAAGGGAGGAAGGGAAGGAAAAAGGGAGGAAGGGAAGGAAAAAGGGAGGAAGGGAAGGAGGAAGGGAGGGAAAAAGGGAGGAAGAGAATGAGGGAGGGAGGGAAAGGAGGGAGGGAAAAAGGAAGGGCGGGAAGGAGGGAGGGAAAAAGGAAGGGCAGGAAGGAGGGAGGGAGAGAAGGAGGAAGGGAGAGAAAGGAGGGAGGGGAAGGAGGAAGGGAGGGAAGAAGGAAAGAAGGAAAAGAAATCACCCCAATACCCAGGACTGCAGAATAAAGCAAGATGAGCCACCCCGCGGGCTCTGATGCAGCCATTAGAATGACTGTGTTCTGCCCTGGTTGATCTGGATGGGCCCACACGGCTGCCCAGTAGAAAGAGTAAGATTTAGAGAGATGCTCAAAGTAGGGCTGGAGTCAGGGTGCAGTTGGCAAACGGTGAGAGCAGGGATGTATCTGACTCTCTGTTCAGCCCTTGAGCTCAGAGTAACTCTTACATTTTTAAAGAGTTGGAGAAAGTCCAAAGAAGAAGAGTGGTTTTGACAGCTGATGACCGCGTGAAACTCACACCGCAGTGCTCTCCGGGAAGCCCCATCCACGCACGGCAACTAGTAGAGCAGGGCTCTCGAGCTTCCAGAACAGAGTGGAATCCTAGCCACCAGCCTGTGGGAAGCCCAGCAAAAAATATTTACAACCTGCCTCTTTCCTGAAAAAATTTCTCTGGTGTCGAGTGTGATGACACTTTGTAGAACAGTGTCATCAGATATTGTTCTCAGTGCTTAATAAGATCAAATTTGTGACATTTACTTATTTCTTCATTCATTGTCTCATAGGTTATCAGATGCTTAGTGCAGACAGTGGGAACCAGTGAACAAGGAATGCAGTCCCTGTTCTTCTAGAGTGACAGTCTGGGTGGAGAGCTTTCTTTCTCCTGTAGACATGCTTCTGCCCCTTCAACCATATCTCACACGGTGACACAGTGATCCAGGGCCCTGCCTCTCTCTTCCTCCTGCTGTCTGTCTTGATGACTTTGGTCGCTCCCTGAAGAGGGACCCAGGCGTCACACAGGGAGGTTACAGTCTAAGAAGACTCTCCTGGAATTGAGTCATGCTCTAAGTCTGGTTTCAAAGTCTTCAACACTTACCCTTTGCATTTCCAGCTCCTGCCCTCCTAGGGTCCTAAGAGGCAGTCAAGCAAACTTGGACCTTCATGGCGTACGTGGGAATAGCCACCAGCTATGGAGAAGGATCCAGCCAGGTCTCTGCCTGATCTCTCCCCCATAAAGCCAAAGCCACCTCCAGACACATGCCCTGGCACCCCACTTCCTCTGGGAAAGCTAGCGCGTGGAGACCGGCCCTGGTCCTGCGAGGAAGCCAGCTCTGCGGGGGCCGACTTGAGGACTGGAGTTTGAACCCAGAAGCGAGCTTCACAGTCTAGTCTTGCTCTTCTTCACTCCACTTCACGCCCAACACGTCATGGGAGTCTGCTTTATTTATCTGTAAGAAAACAGCGCTGGATGGGTCACGGCAGCCTCCCCACATTTTGGACACGTTCTTTCGACTCTGCTGGGCAGCCCAGAGCCCAGCGGTGGGCATCACTGAGACATCCGGAAGCAGAAGCAGAAGCCCCAATATGGAAGCCAACGGCACAGCCTCTTCCTCTTGTCTGGACTCCATGGCGTTAAAGATCACTGTCAGTCTGGTCCTCACGGCCCTCATCCTCATCACCATCGCTGGCAACGTGGTCGTCTGCCTGGCCGTGGGCTTGAACCGCCGGCTCCGCACTCTGACCAACTGCTTCATCGTGTCCTTGGCCATCACTGACCTGCTCCTTGGCCTCCTGGTGCTGCCCTTCTCGGCCTTCTACCAGCTGTCCTGCGAGTGGAGATTTGGCAACGTCTTCTGCGATATCTACACCAGCCTGGACGTGATGCTCTGCACGGCCTCCATTCTCAACCTCTTCATGATCAGCCTCGACCGCTACTGCGCCGTCACGGACCCCCTACGTTACCCGGTGCTGGTCACCGCCGTCCGGGTGGCCATCTCCCTGGTCTTCATCTGGGTCATCTCCATCACCCTGTCCTTCCTGTCTATCCACCTGGGGTGGAACAGCAGGAACGAGACCAGCAGGAACGTGACGGTCGGTCCCCTTGCCCCAAAGTGCAAAGTCCAAGTCAACTTGGTGTATGGCTTGGTGGACGGACTGGTCACCTTCTATCTGCCTTTGCTGGTGATGTGCGTCACCTATTACCGCATCTTCAAGATCGCGCGGCACCAGGCCAAGAGGATCCACCACATCCACTCCTGGAAGGCGGCCACGGTCCGGGAACACAAGGCCACGGTGACGCTGGCCGCCGTGATGGGAGCCTTCGTCATCTGCTGGCTCCCCTACTTCACTGTGTTTGTTTACCGGGGGCTGCAAGGCGATGATGCCATCAACGAGGTCTTCGAAGCCGTCGTGCTGTGGCTGGGCTATGCCAACTCGGCCCTGAACCCCATTCTCTACGCCACCCTCAACAGGGACTTCCGAACGGCCTACCAGCAGCTCTTCCGCTGCAGGCCTGCCGGCCGCCACGCTCTGGAAACTTCTCTGAGGTCCAGCAGCTCTCAGCTGTCCAGGAGTCAAAGCCAGGAACCCAGGCGGCAAGAAGAGAAACCCCTGAAGCTCCGAGTGTGTGGAGGGACAGAGGCCACCGCGCCCCGGGAAACCACAGACAGGTAACTGTCCAGGCCGGAGGGCACAGGGCGAGGTGGGTCCCACAAAACCATTAAGGTGACAACTGCCCATGAGGTGCTGGTTTGCACAGGGATGTGCTGGGGCCTTTTATGAGCACTTTGAAAAGCTCACTTCCATCCCCCCCAAGATGGGGCCCCCCCAGGTAGAACCTTTTATCTCTCTTCTAAAAAGCACGTTCAGTCGCAGGAGAAGGTGGCTGCGATCTAGGCAGGGAACCCAACTCCAGAACACGTGGGCCTTTTTTTCTAGCTGCGTTGTGCTTAGAAGCAGGAGTCACAAGTTCGAGACCCAGCTCTGCCAATCCCTGCAGCCCGCCAGTGCCCTGCTGCCGTGCTGTCTTGGGGGGCGGGGGTCAGGGAGAGACCCGGCTCTCCTGCGCATTCGCTGGGCCCCTCCTCTGCATCAGCTTCTCCTCCTGGGTGGGGGGCGCTCCGGTCAAAGTGAAAGGGATCTTCCGAGGCAGAATTGTGGACCAGGTTCGGGGTTTGCATATTGTATGCTGGGTCTTCGAGAAAGATGGAAGGGTGGGTAGCAAGGGTGGGGGATAACCCAGGCTGCCCCATGCTTTGGAAAACCAGAGTTCTGGCTGCCCCCTCACACGTGTGTGAGAATGATGAGATGGGGCCACCAGGAAAGAGAGATGTGGCACTTGTCTATGAGAAGAGAGAAGAACAGAATTGAGGAGGCTGTGCCTAAAGAGGCTTAGAGACTGTTGGATGTTCTGGGAGCAGTCAATACCAGGGGACACCCCCGAAATCCACCCCTGAGGAGTTTCCAGGCTGAAAAGAGACACAGGATTAGAATGAGATTTAGATGGATTCACTGGAGACAAAGGCTGGGTGTTGGGGGAAATGGCACCGAAGACTTGAGTTTCATTGGGGAGTTCAGAGCGTGGGGAGAAGGGCGCTGTCCTGAGTTTGGAGGTGCAGACGGTAACGAACAGAAGCCTGGAGAGCACCCGCAATCACAGTGCGTGGTCCGTGTCACTGTCCTTTCTCTCCCCGCAGACCATGGCTTTGCACCCCCAGCCCCAGGCTGGTCTGTGTAACTCACTCATTCATTCATTCATTCATTCATTCTCAAACATCTGTCACCCTCCAGCCACCTGCAGGGAGCTGAGCCGAGCACCAGGGATATAGAAATGGCACTTTTGATGTTTATGGTGCTGGACAGTTCTGGAAAGTTACCTGCAAGACCCTGGTTTCCCTTCGTGGCTTTTGAAAGTCCCTGCCTCCTCTTGGGCCTCAGTTCCTTCATCTCATAGAGTGTGGGGTCTGCCCTTAGGCCGCCCATCCGGTCCACCTCCGGAGTTGCCTGAAGTACATGTGAGGGTGACTGTGCACATGAGCCAAGGGGCAGGAGCAGGACCTAGGACGTCCACTCCAACGGGACACGAGTCGGCTCTCAAGCAGGGAGCGTCAGGCTCAGGGACAGCCTGGCTGCCCACAGCAGACCCTCACCCTCTGCTCTTTGGAGCATTCTGGGCCCTAAACTGGACCGCCCAACTGGATCCCTGGACCTCACGTCCCCTCGGGTCCTTGCATTTACCAGGTGTGGAGTGCCTCACACCCAACCACAGACTCGGGTCCCAGTTCCTCCACCCGCCTTCTGGAACAGGCCTGGCTGCTCCTGCACCCAGCTGTCACTGGAGCCTCTGCCTTGGCTTCCGGGCCTCCAGATCCATCCTCCAAGCCACTCACAGTTTCCCTGAATGCAGAGGTAAAGATCTCCGTGTCTGGCCCTGCTGGGTAAGAAACTCACTGACCAGATCTTACACACGTCCTCATTCAGGAAGAGGCTGGATTGAAAGGGAACTTAGTTCACTAAGCGAACAAAGAAGAAAGCATCTGCCTAGGTGGCCTGGAGAGCACGCAGTTGGCACCGTCCAGTCTTGGCTCACAGGTCTCACCTGTGTGACCCCCCACTCAATAAGCTGCCTTTACCCTGGTCCTTGGGAAGCTGATGCCTGAGCACGAACGACAGCTAACAGTCCTGCAATCCCAGAGCCGGCTTTACGTGTTTGTTTTACGTACCAATCGTCCTGTGGGGCATCCTGTACCCCACCTGTGCTCAGCAAGGGGAAGAGAAGCCAGCGGGCAGAGCCCAGATGCGGACGAGGTGTGTTCTCCGCACAGCCCTGGGATGCAGGTGCTTGTTTCATTCCCATTTTACAGGGAGGTAAACTGAGGCTCAGAGAACTTCTGTAAACTGTCCGAGTGAAAGCGAATCATTCAAAGTCCAGGTGCGAGTGTCAGGAGAAATAGCCACAGGTCAGGGGCTGACTGAGCTCTGGGCGGCGGGCTGCGTCCCCCTCGCCTGATCCTCACGGCCATTCCATGGCGGGCGGCTAAGGAAGAAGCTGAGGCCAGTGGGGAGGTGGTGCCCACCTGGCTCACACACAGTAGCTTTGAAGGATGTGCTCTTCACATGCACGCTGTGCTCTGTCCTCTAGTCCCCAGGGCGCAGTGGGCATATGGGGCTGAGCAGGGAACCAGCCAAAAGGCATCATGTCCTGCAGGAGGCCGGAAACAGCCAGAGACTGATTTCCCCCTGCGACTGCCTGGGTGTGGCCCTCCCTGAGGCGGCCCCCAGTGATCTATAGCTGCAGTTTCTACCTGATCCTGATCGGCAGCCCTTCTCAGGGGGAGGTGTGGCCTGGGCTCAGATTCCCAAGGGATTGATCTGCCTGCCCTTGGGGGTAGGGGTGCAGCACACACGGCCAGCTAAGGGAAGATTCCAGAAGAGAAAGTGGCTGTACTGCCCTGTCCTCCCTTCCCTGCAGACAACCAGCGGCAAAGATGCTCTGTCTACCCCCAGAGGCCACCTTCGCCCCGCCCCTCCTCACCTGTCCCCACAGCCTCACTGCCTCCTCCTGCCTTCCCAGCCCCCACTCCCTCCCCATCTCCCCATCCCTGCTCACCCCTCCACTGCTCCCGATGCAGGTGCAGGCCTGTGTTGGTTTCCTACGACTACCCACGACCGTGAACTTGAGAGCTGAAAACTACACATTTATTCTCATACAGGCCAGGAGGTCAGGAGTCTGAGATGCAGGTGTCGCCAGGGCTGGTTTCTTCTGGGGGCTCCAGATAGGACCCCCCCCCTTCCCTTGCCCTGGCTCATGGCCCCTGTCACACGCCTCTTGCCTCTATTTCATTTCTTCTCTGCTTCTGTGACCACTCTCACTCGGCCTCCCTCATTAGAAGGGCGCTGGTGATTAAGCTTGGGGTCCAGCAGGAGAGTTCAGCACCGTCTCTCCATCCCAGACTCCTAACTTCCTCACACCTGCAAAGCCCTGTTTGCTGTATCCATAATACTCTCAGGCTCCAGCCATGAGGAGGCAGACATCTCTTGGCCATCTTCAGCCGCCACGAGTTCCCCTTCTTAGCTTGGAACAAGAAGTCCTCCCTGATCTGGTGCCTGACCAGCTCCTGCCACCATTCCCAGGTCCCCTCCCACCCTCCACCTCCTTCTTCCCTGAACAAAACAAACCACCGGAGTCCCCTCGTTCACTGACACTCACTAAGGGGTGCCCTACACAGTGTGGGGGTCAGCAGGGCCCCTCCCCTGGGGAATGATATTCTAGGGCAGTGGTTCTCAAAATGGGGACCCCCAGCCAGCAGCAAGCTTCCAGAAGCCAGGTTAAGCCACACAACCCCACTGGTGGCAGAGCTAGGTGTTAGCCTATGCCAATCTGACCCCAAAACTTGGGCTCTTTCCACCATGAAATGCTACCTGCACTTGAACTTAGTCCAGACTCAGCACTAGACACCAGGTGGGGAAACAAAGACATGGGGACGTAATGACCCGTGGGGGGTCCACAGCCAGCCTGGGCAGGGCTGGGAGTCGAACCCTGTACGTCAGACCTGCTGGGCGCTCCCACATACTCACTGTCCTGGGGACATTCCCAGGACTCTCCCATGAGGTACAGCACATTCTCATTCCTGCAGAGCCCTGTGGAGTGCATGGCGAGCTCCCCAACCAGCAGCTTGGCGTGAGCGCTCCAAAAGACCCCAGGAACAGAGGGCCAAAGGGAAGCCCAGTGTGGCAACCCCTCTGGCTGCTCTCTCCCTTGTCAGGCCTCTTCCCAGTACCCCATTAGGCCCCTTGTATCAACTCTCCTACCCTCTTGCAGCCAGAGAGAGCATTTCCAAACCTTAATGTGGATTATACACCTCCCCTCCTGGTGCCACTGGAAGAAAATGCAGTTTGTCTCTGACCTCCGAGGCTCTGCAGTGCTGGCTCCTACCCTCTGGCTCCCTCCCCACCACCATACATTGACCCACCCCATGCACCCTGTCCTCAGCCAGGACTGTACCTTCTTATTCATCTCTCGAGGCATCTTCTTTAATGTCTGCTCCCAGATTGTCAGCTCCCTGTGGGCAGGCCCCTATGTGCTGCTCCCTGGTGTGCCCCTAACACCTGGCACCTGGCCCAAGACAGGCCTGGTAAGATTTGATGAATGAATATATGGATGTAAGGATGGATGGATGGATAGATGTAAGGATGGATGGATGGATAGATAGATGGATGGATGGATGGCGGATGGATGTAAGGATGGATGGGTGGGTGGATGGATGGATGGATGGATGGATGGATAGATGGATGAATGGATGGATTAATGGATGTAAAGATGGATGGGTGGATGAATGGATGGATGGATGTAAGGATGGATATATGAAAGGATGGATGAATGCACATAGGGATGGATATATGAAAGGATAGATGGATGTAAGGGTGAAAGGATGGATGTAAGGATGGATGGATGATGTCTCATGATCCCCAAAACCCCTGAAAAGCGAATACCACCCCCACTGTAGGGAACAAAGTATCAATGGAAGAAGTTGCAGAAACTACTGATTGCTCAGAGATTCCTGTTTCCTTTTCTAACATGCGCCTCCTTCCAGTTAGTGCCATCAGGGGTAGGCCTCAGAGCAGAATCATGGAGTCCTGAGCTAGAAAGGAGGCCTTTGAAGAGCCCAGGCCCCAACCCCACCCTGGTGATGCCACACCCGGGCCCAGAAAGGAAAAGAGCCTGTGTCCCAAAACACAGAAAGTAAGCTTCCTTGTTGGGGTTGGGCTCCAGAGACCCCACAACTGGACAATGTCTCCGACATCTCCACAGCATGTACTGTGTTGACTAAAAAGGTGGGGGGGGGTGGGACTCTGGGAGGGCAGGCAGCACAGATTTTATCTCCTTCGCTGAGCTCAGTCTCAGCCATGAGGTCACCAAACCAGTAAGAGTGAGAGAGAGCTGGTGACTAACACATACTTCTCAGGAAGGAACTTTTGTTCAGAAAGGAAGTTTCTCATAATTTACCCCTTGCAGAGCTAATTTGGTTTTCTAACATGGTCTAACTTTTTAGCACCTTGGTTCCAGCATTTCTTGAGAGCACTGCATTTGCTTTGGGTATGATGGTCAATATTATTCTTTTTTTTTTTTTTAGTATTTCATTGAAGCAACTGTTTTACAAAGTAAAAAATACTCATATGTACAGGTTCCCCATTCCTCAGATAGATGTCAGCACACCCTGCCCTCCACCACATCACCTAGTGTTCTTCACCAGTGTCCAGTGGGCTCTGCCACCACTTTACCCCTCCCTGCCCCCATCCCATTCCCTGTTGGTGACCTCAGTTCTGTTACAAGTGTCCAAGGGTTGGTTTTGTTTCATGTGTTCCTTTGTTTTGTCTCTTCACGTTCCACTTGTGAGTGAGGTCATCTGGTTTCTATCTTTCTTCTTTTGACTCACTTCCCTTAGCATCATCCCCTCTAGACCCTGAGATGGCCATTTTGACCATGCTGATTTTTCCAAACCATGAACACGCACATATTCTTCCATCTCTTTTCTGTTTCTTTTATCCATGTCATCCAGTTTTCAGTGTCTAAGTCTCCCACCTCTTGGGTTAGGTTTATTCGTCTGCGTGTTCTCTTTTGGGGGCGATTGTGAATGGGATTTCCTTCTTGTTTGCTCTTTGCTCTCGTTCACTGTTGGCATACTGAAGTACTACTGCTTTTCCTCTTGATTTTATATCCCACCCCTTTGCTCCTACGGTGTCCTGGTGGAGTCCACCATTCTTAATGGCCTTCGGGAAGGTGTTTTGCAGAGGGGCCCAGAGCCGCAGCCCCTCCCCCACTTAGGGACCCGTCTGAACCCCCAACACACACAGGCATGCCACTGGCTAGTGCCACCTCTGCTCTTGTGTCGGGTGGTCACACCAAGAGGCTACTGAGGCTTCTCCTTCCTGAGCCTGGAAAAAGCGGGGGCTGGTTGGGGGAGGGGCAGTTGGCACAGTTTCCTTGCCCATCAGTTTGTCGTCGTTACCAGACTTTGCAGAGTTGTTCTAAGAATGAAATGAGATGGGGAGGAGGCAGTTCAGTTCCTGCACGTGGCAGGTACTTTAACAGATGTGAATTTGCATCTTCTCTCTGCCCCTCTGCCCCTCCCCTCCCCTCCCCTCCCTTCCGACCTCTTTCTGTCTCTCTCTCACCCCACCCCCCTTTCATTTGCTATCATTCTCTTAATAATAGCTTTATGGCTTAGACCTCACACGCTACACAGTTCACCTGTTTCAAGTGTACAGCTCGCAGGTTTTTACATCACCACGTCTAGAACATTTCCACTGCCCCTGGCAAGGAAACCATGCACCCCTTAGTGACCACCTCCCAATCCCGCCCATCTCCTTTCTGTCTCTGTCCACCTGTGGGTTCTGAAAACTGCATATCACACGTGGTCTTTGGTGCCTGACTTTTTCATTGAGCATAACATCTCTGAACTTTCTGCTTCGCTCTCCTCCATTCTGCTTTCTCTCCGTCCTAGCTTCCCTGCCTTCCATCCTGCTCACATCCTTCCTTCAAGTGCTTGAGCTTTAGAAGCACTTGGCCCTTTGCAGGCTGTGGGGGCAGACCTGGGAGGTGAGCAGTGTCAGGGAGCCCACCCACCCCCCGCCAGGGCAGGGGGGAGCAGTGGGGGTGCATCCCTGCCTTCTGCCCAGGGCAGCTCAAAGCATCTAGGTTGCTGAAGTCTACAGAGCTGACAGCTGAGGGCAGAGCTGACAGCCCACAGCAGGGAGCTAACCCTTTTCATCTTCTGTCTCTTCAGAGAGTTTGGGGAGTGAGACGCCCCCACCCCAGAGGAAATCCAGGGAAGGAGAGCAGAGGGAGAGGAGGTGGGAAGCCTTTTACAGCCTCAAAAGTCGAGGAGACTAAATGTGGCCTCGCAGGAGTCGCTTAAAAGGTAGAGACCTCCTTTACCCTCCTGGGGCTTGTGCCTTTGAAGCCAGCTGGAGCCCCGCCCCTGCCATCGGGTTCCCGCAGGCTCCAGCAGAGCCCTTAACCCTCTTTCCAGCTCCTTGATCTGAAGGCACCTGCGGCGATGAGGGGGGAAAAGCCAGCACACCTTGATGGGCACTGCTAGTCACTTGGTTCCCACAAGACAAAGGTGCACATCTCAGGGGAGCAAATTAGGAAAAGGCTTTCTCCGGGGGGCGGGGGGTGTCAGCAGGTGGGGGTGTGGCTGGGGGTGCTTTCCCAGAGCACAGGACGTAGACATTTCATTCCCCATGTCCTTGCACAGGGATGACAGAGAACTCCTTGTAGACCCCATGGGCGATGGCACACCTTTTCCTGCAAAGGACCGACTAGTAAATCAACAGTGTCTGGTCTCGGCCAAACCCACGCAGCCCTGCCCTTACAGTGTGAACACGGCCTTACGCGAATCCAAGGAGCCGGCCCATCGGTCTGTTTCTTTCACGCTCTCAATGCTTTACCTGTGCACGCGGAACTTCGTGTGTGCGGCAGTCACGGGATGCCATTCTTCGGTTCATTTAGTTTATCAGCCGTGTCTGCAAAAACAGGAGGGGGACTGGATTGGGCCCGCGGTCTCTAGTTTGCAGAGGCTTTGCCTGGGGACAAGACAGGAGTGTTCCAGGCCCGCACCTGCTGGCTCTGTGACTTTGGGCAGGTGACTCACCCTCTCTGAACCTCAGCTTGACTCCTGCCAACTAAGAGTAAAAAGGCCTTGCGGGGAGGCTGTGTCCAGCACCTGCTCAGGCTGAGCGCTGGGCAGAGAGGCTTAGTCCAAGGTGGCTTTTCTCTCCTCTCCCGCCACCCCGTCCCTGCCTCTGTAAAGCAGCAAGGAGAGCCTTCGGGGCAGGCCTGGGAGTGTCCCTGAAAGGCTTACGTTGGGTCCTGACTGAATCTCACACCTGCCTCTGAAAATGGGCAGTGGTGGGGCATGGATCCCTCTGGGGGAACCATTCCAATGCTAATGATAAATTAATGCTTAGCCAGGGAGAGAAAGGTGCCAGACCCCCAACTGTGTTTGTGTCAAGGATTTCTGGCAAGGGCAGAGAAGAACACTTTTCCCATACTAATGAGCCTCTCAGAGTGTGACAGCAAATTCAGTGACATGGGTCCTTGTCAGGTGGACCTGGGCTGTGAGTGCAGGGTCAGAGCCACCGGGCTGCCGAGAGAGCTGGACTGGCCGACAGAGGACTTGGGTTTCTCAGGGCCTCTGCCACCGGCTGGCTGTTTGACTTTGAGAAGATCACATCCCTCTCTGGGTCTCGTTTCCTCGTCTGCCCAAGAGAGCTAAAATCTGGGGTGGCTGCTGCAGCCCTTGAAGGGGCAGCAGTGAGTCACAAGGGTGTCTATTTGGGTGGGGGTGTCACTGGCATTCACGAGACCCACAGTGGCAGGCAGTTTAGGGCCATGTCAGGGACAGCAATGGGTGTGCTTGAGACCCGCTAGGCAGTGCAGGGCATCCACAGCCTCTGGGGCTGTCCTGGGATATGAGACACTCCCTCTGTGCCGACATGGAAAGGACAGTGGAGGGGAATTTGTCCCCATTACCAAAGAGGGGGAGGTGATTCGAGAAAGCATCTGTGGACCCACTTCTTTGTACCTACAGGGTGGTGTTTATGGAGGACCACAGGACCTGGGAGTCACCAGTCCAGGGATGAGACATAGTCTTCTCATTCCAGGACTGAGCATGCCCATCTCCACCCCAGGGACCGACCGAAGGTGGGGCTGGGCAGCCCCTTTGCCTGGAAGCTTCAGGAGAGGCCCCTTTCCACACTGATTGGAGAGAGGCAGGATACTTATAAATACTGAATTGTTAAGAAATGCAACCTGGGTGCACCCTGGTGGAGCAGTGGTTGGGTCCATCACCTCCAAAGGAGCACAGGCCACACACCCCTGGGTTCAAGTTCCAGATCTGGGGGGAACCAGTCAGTGTGAACAACTAAATTAAAATAAAATAAAGATGCTTCTTTTCTCCTCTCTCTTCCTGCCTGCCTGCCTGCCTGCCTGCTCACTTTCATTCCTGTCTGCAGCTTTCCTTTAAAAAAAAAAAAGCCTTGTCAGTCATCATAGTACATGTAAATGGGATACACTGGCCAGTTAAAAAGAAAATAAGATGATCAGATTTGATTTTTTTAAGTGTCAACAAATGTTTTTACAAGAGATAGACTTTCAACATATATTGAAAGTATAAGGGAAAAAAATAAGATATACTTGGGAAACATTAACCAGAAAGAAAAAAAGACAAAATGAACTTTAAGCCAAAAGTATTACTAAAGCTAAAAGTGGTCACCAAATTTTGAAGAAAGGTTCTGTTCATCAGAAAAGTCAGTCTAGACTTGCATGTGCCAAGTAAGTTAGCTTCAAACATATCTAAGGTCAAACTGACAGCCCTGCAGAGAAATTAGTCATTGGCAGCATAAATAAACCATGTTAAGAAGGGGAGAAGTTATTGTTATGGGTGTCACAGAGATAAGAAAGTTAATGTGAGCATTGTAATTAATTTTGTCCCTGAATCCGGGGAAAACTTGGATGCAGTGAACATATTCCTAGCAAAACAGAACTTGTCAAAACTGACTTGAGAAGAAATAGAAAAGCTAAGTTGTCTCATAACCAGTCATTCAAGATACACAAAACGCATGAAATACCAGTAGCACTTGGTTTTTTAAAGAAGTTCTAGCAAATACACAAGGAATAGGTCATTCCAATCCTGCAGAAATGCTTACAGAGGCAAGAAAAGGAGCTAATGCAGCATATATTAAAAAAATAAATATGAAAAGGGAAATGGAAAAAAAAAAACAGGAAATGGTCAACAGCTCAAATATCCATGAATAGGGAAATGGGTAAATAAGTTAGGGCATATTCACATTGTGGAATACTTTACAACAGTGGAGATGAGGTACAGGCACACATGTCAAAAGTTTAATCTCAAAATATAACGTTAGCAACAAAAAAGATAGCTAAGAAAAATAACTAAAACACGTCTCCACTTATCTAAAAGGAAAAGACAGGCAGAAATCATAAAACATTTTAGAGATACATGAATATTTGCTGAAACAATTCTCATATTGGTAAAGTTCTGTTTCGTAAACCTGAGAGGTGGTTGCATTGGTGTCCATTTTAATATTCCTTGATAGTCTTTATACTATGCATATTGCTTTTAGGTCTCTTTGAAGGTCTGATGTATTTCATTTAAAATATTTAATGACAGCATCCATCGATGGAACAAAAAGACATTATTTGGTTGGAGTAGAGAAACTATTGGAAGAGAGGAAGTTGATGTGTTGACTTCTTTGTTTTGTTAAGTTTATGTTGACTTTTTTTACAATGAACATGTGTTATTTACATAATATCTTAAGTGATTTGTAAGCCTATTAGAAGAAGGTGGGTAATTCCTTCCTAGCCTAGAGCTAGCTTATCTTTGATAATTTCAATGAAAGTCATTTTATCAGAGTCCCAGATTCTGTCTCCAATGTTAATCCAAGGGCAGATTCCTGCCCGCTTGTTCAAATATGTACACTGCTAACATGGAGAAGGACTGGAGCCTCTGAAACACCAGGGATATGACCTTGACTTCCGGGTCAGGGCCAGTATTCTGGGGAGGAAGGAAGTGCCCAACCCCTAGGAGGGACCTGGTGGGCTGAAATGCACCACACGTGAAAGGAAATTTGGGTGTTGACTGTGACTGTTGGCTGTCCTGGCTCACAAAGTCTTATAAAATCAGGCATCCAAAACCACTGCTCCCATCTGATAGGCTCAAAAGGGAAGTCACCCTTCTCTTCTCTCTCTATGTGGAAGGAAGAAGGAGCAGTGAGCTTGATTCCTTTGGTTCCAGATCATCTAACAGGTGATGGTTAGAACTGAGGCTGGACAAGAGGTTCATGAGAATCTGATAGTCTCAGAGCCAAGTGATGGGAGGCTCCCGTGTTACAACTAGACAATGAACCCAGCACAAGCTTGGAAGCAAGAAAGTAGTTAGCGTTCACGGTCTTCAACAGAACCTAAGCCAGGTCTTGTCCTGCCCTGGAGCTGCAGACACTCCCAAATGAAGTGTCGGGGACACTAGGCAAAGTTCAGCTTCTCCTATGATGGGCCAAGTCTGACTGGGATGAGTCAGACACTCCCCAAACTACAAACTGCAAGGCCTCTTCTACATCCAGCCCATGGGCTCTCCCGCCTGTATTACATGCATTTGAATCTCTACATCAACTCGCTTTTTCACTGAAAGGCATTTGTAAGAAAACTGTATATGGCCACCATAAATGAAAATGCAGTCTGACTTGTAGAAAACGGGAGGTATTAGTAAACACAGATACATTAACACAGAACAATGTCATTCCAGGTCGGCCAGGTGCAGTGGTCTGGTAAAAGTTCTGAGCCAGTCCCTGCTCTCTGTTCCAAAGGGATGTCTGCAGATGCTGAGCGCATAGGTGCCAGACTGTCTTTGCTTTTGACCCAGTGAGGTTCTAAATAAAAAAAGTTAAAGGAATTCTTATTCACGGAAGATAACCAAAGTGAAAAGCAGATCTGCCATCATCTCAGCAGGCAACCGAGAAAGGGACTTTGTGTGACCAGAAGTAAAAGAAATCTCCTTCTTCCTGAAAAGGCATGTCAACTACTTTGTTAAAAATGTTCCTACCCAACTTTCATCTAGTTGACCTGCAGCGACCAATCAGATTGACTCAAGAGACAGGAAGGGAAGACCCACTAAGTCCCAGTCGTGATAGCAGGGTTTGAAAAGCAAGGGTCTCGCCTTCAGGAGCCTATTTTCTTGTGGAGAGTGATGGGAAGGGAAGTTCAGTGCAAGACTGAACAAATGTCTGTCTCCCAACTGCCCCCGACTCCTGCAAGCTCTGTCTGCTGTTGCTGCTTGGGGATTCAGAAATAACATCCGTGAAACAGCCCCTACGAGGAGCCTGGTAGAGTACTTTTAGACAAATTCCTTCTGGGTCACTCTGTATTTCACATCATTCTTGCAGAAATTGGAAAGGTGATCATTTTTGCCTGCATGTGGGGTTCACAAGGGTTAAGTAACTCGACCCAGGCCATACGGCATGTTAGAAACAGACGTGGGATTTGCAAGCAAGTCTTCTGAATGCCCCCCGCGGTGGTTTGCAGGGAGAAGTTGTACCTGGGCGGTCCCCACCCCATCCCACCCGACTCATCCCAGGGCCACGCTTAGAAGCAGCCCGGCCCACCGGCCTTCCGCACTGGTCTCCTCAGCCCTGTCCTGTACTTGTGTCTCCTCAGGAAGCCAGCGCTGTCCTGCACCATGTGCTCCAGCGACCTTCTGAGCGGCTGCAAGAGCCTGTGGGGGCTTAGGTTCCTGCAGAGATGCATGGAGGGCCCCTAGGAGGAGCAGTCAGGCGAGACTCTGTCCGAGGAACCGCTGAGGATGCCGCCCCAAGAAGCGGTGAGGACACTGCCCTCCGAGGCTGTCCAGGCTCAGCCCCAGGACACTGACGCCACCGTTCCCTGTCACCAAGGTGGACTCCTGGAGCCACCCAGCAGCTCTCAGAGCCACTGAGGACACACCCTAGACTGAGTCTGGGGACACCCAGAGCACACGGCAGGGTTCTGGGGTGCTGGGGCTGGGGGAGGAGCAGCCTGCTCGGCGCTCAGCAATCCCAGACAGAAGCTCCGGACGCCCCTGGGCCCAGGTCCGCTGAACCCCATGGGTTCGAAGCTCATGCTGGTGCTTGCCCTGAGTCATGAACAGAGACGGCAAGACATTGGGGAGTGTGCACATGTGTGTGCGCGGAGGTGTACCTGCGGGAGCTCTCATGCCCCTGAGTGTGGCAGAGTGCATCATTTTAAAGTGTTTGCCCCGCACTCCCATGTGGGTTCTGCAGGAGGAAGGAGGGGAAAGGAAAAGGGAAAGCAGACTGCGTGCCAGTCTTCATCACACGTCAGGGGTAAGGACCTCAATCTGAAATTGACAGAGATGGAAATGAGGCCCAGAAACGTATAGAGCCTTCCAAGGTCACTTGGTTAGAAAGTGCACTTGGCACATAGGAGGCACTCAAAGAATAGCTTTTGGGTGGATGGGTGGGTGGATGGATGGATGATGGATGGATGATGGATGGATGGGTGGGTGGATGGATGGATGATGGGTGGATGATGGATGGATGGGTGGGTGGATGGATGATGGATGGTGAATGGATGATGGGTGGATGAGTGGATGATGGATGGATGATGGATGGATGGATGGATGGTGGATGAATGGGTGGGTGGATGGATGGATGGATGGATAAGAAGATGAGTAAAAATCAGATCTTATACCCATGTTCTTGACACGACACTACAATGACTCTCAAGAGAGAGGCAAGATATCTCCTTGACTTAGTCTACCCTCCTTCTACCTGGAGCCTGAGGGTCCCATCATGCTTTAGTACTGACCCTCTGGTGCTTTTTGTCAGCATGAGGTGGCGTGGTGTGAACTTGCAGGAGGAAACTGGGCATCAGACGGGGAGTTTGGGGGATGCAACCAACGCGAGTGAGGACTTGGTCCCACAGCGCCCTCTGCTGCATGTGTGACCTTGGGCTCTTGACTTCTCTGCCCAAGGGACTAAGCACCCCTTTCCTATGTACGGGGCTGTTCAAGGGACTCAAGGAGGTGGGGATGGTGACAGCCCTGGAGAGATGAGGGTGTCGATCTAGCCTTGCCAACTTCCTGAGCCCACTCCTCCCTTGGAAACCAAGATCCCCTTCTGGTTCCTCTCCCGGCCTCCATCAATCCCTCTTGCAGCTCACCAGGGTCCCCCCCGCCAACCTGGTCATCAGATACGGCCTTTCCCAGCACTCGGCCCTCAGCTTTCTCTTCTCACCATGACTTCATTCAGTCTATGGCCCCATCTACACCCTCATGACTGAGGTTATCAGGGAAGTTCTCCACGAGGACTTCACTCACGCACTCGTAGCTGGACTCCAGGCTCCTTCCGGAGCTTGGGGTTCCCTAATGCCTGCACCCCACCTCCACTTGGAAGTCTTGAAGACCCCTCACCGTCAGCATGTCCACACCCACACCCTTGACCTTCTGCTTGCACCTGTATCACCCCCAGGATCCTCTTCTCAGACAGGAGCCCCGCCATTGGCTTCCAGATCAATCATGGCGCCTCCCTCTGGCTTCTCACGGTCAGTGCTCTCGAGTCCTGACTTCCATATGTATGCTCTGTCCGCTTGCTTTGCTCCACCTCCCCGCCATTCCTTGGTCCCACCGCCCTTCCCTTCATCAGGACAATCCAAGAAGCTTCCTCACAGCTCTCCGCGTGCCTCACTCACTTCCCTCCTGTCCACTTCCCTCCAGCAGCCACCGTGGACTGTGCACAATGCAAACCTGGCCACTTCACACCCGGGGGAAGCCATCTTTCACCTGGCGCAAGCCCGGCCCGGTCAGCCCGACGTGCCATCCAGCCTCCTCCTGCCCACACTCACCCCATCTCTCCACCCAGCCCTGCCGGCCTGACCCTTTTTGTTTATCTCCCAACTTCTTCCAGCTGCCTTGCATGCACATGCTGTTTTCCATGACTTGAAATACTCTGACATCCTCTCAGCCATGAGCTCTCCGCTGAAAGATTTCCTCCTTGAAAGTTTTCCTTAACCCTCCCTGGTAGGACAGGTGTCCTTGGGAGCCATTGGCCAGGTTGTCATTAAGAGTTGTCAGTGTCTGTCCCACCTACTCAACAGATCATGGGTCCTGTTGGCCATTATATGTTGAGCCCCTTCGAAGAGTGTGGGGCACATAGTAGGAGCTTTAAGTAACTTATCTGCCAGTTCACTTGAAGGCATGCTTTGCCCTCATGCCCCCTCGGAGGTGCAAGTTCTTATGAAAGTCTTCATGCCGAAGTCCCAGAATCCCTTTCTCAAAACGGTTCCCCAGGAGTCCAAGGCAGACAGGTCTCTAGGGCATGGTCAAGCAGCTGGAGGCATTAGACTGGTCTAGCTGATCACGGACTCCGCAATCGAGACTCCAACCATAGGGGACCACCTGCCGCTGTCTCTGAGTTGCCCCGGAGGCTGCAGAAGAAGGGTACATGATGCCTAGAGGAGGACCATCTGCGGTGAGCCCCCAAATCCATGCTCCTGCTCCTCTGCGTTCCAATAAAGCTATCAAAACAGATGCTGCCTCACAGTTTTATTTTTTAACTTCCTGGTGAGGAAACACTCCCCAAACGTCATCACACGGTGTCTTGATTTAGAAAGAGTTATGATTAACAGCTGGGGTACAGACCAACTTGGAAAGTGCCAGAAAACATTCTCTTAGGAAACTGTGTTTCCTCTGAAAACACTGTTTTAGAAACAAGGGACAGGCAGGTCAGAAGGATCTGGCCTTCACCTGCTCACTGGAGGTGGCAGGTACCTGGCAGACGCTGAGTCAGTGTGGGATGGGGTATTTCTGGAGTCGTCTGATCTAGAGAGGCCTTTGCGAAGTGGGAGGGAAATAAACAACTTTAAAATGGAAAATGTGTTCATCAAGGAAGTTGAAAATAGAGGAGGCAGCTGAAGAGCAAGTTAGAAGGCAGACAGGTCAAGAAAAAGTTCATGCCCTTTTACAAGGAAAAAAAGGGAAGGAAAGAGGGGTAAAGGGCACTGGAACTGGTGGAGGATGTGGTGTGGCATAGAGACTGAGATACAATGTCAAAAATGGAGGAGGAGGGGAGGAGGAGGAGGAAGAGAAGGAGAGGGAGGAGGAGGAGGAGAAGGAGGGGAGGAGGAGGAAGGGAAGAGGAGGAACAGGAGGAGGAAGGGAGGAGGGAGAGGGAAGAAGAGGAGGAGGGGGGGAAGAGGAGGAGAGGGAGGAGGAGGAGAGGGAGGAGGGAAAAAGGAGGGGGAGGGGGAGGAGGAGCAGCAGGAGGAGAGGAGGAGGAGGAAGGGAGGAGGAGCCCGAAGTCACCAGGGAATACGCGTTTGGAAAACCAAGGGCAGGCGCTGTAAGGTCAGGATGAGCTGTGTCCCCAGGGAGGACAGGAGTTGCTGTAGAGCTTGTGGAATTCCAAACGTCAGACCTTGCAGAAGACTCACAAAGGCACACCTTGATGAAGGGATTATGAAGAGAAGAGAGAATGAATCATCACCATCTTCCCAAAGGGAAGTTTGCTTATATTTCAGGGGAGAAAAGACAAAACTGTGCGAAGGGAGACTTGAGAAGAGACAAGTCACAGACTGAGTCAATAATGGTGTTAAGAGGTTCTAGACGGATGGGAAGTAATGACAGGAACATGTCCCCTGAGCTGAAACGGTGGGTGGGATGAACATGGGGACAACTGATAGGTCACCAACCAGGGGCGGGAAGCCTGCGAACTATGCTCTCGAATCCTGTTCCAACAGATTTCTCCAAAGGGAAGTAAAAGAGCACACAACCAGGAAGGCAAGCTAGGCGGAGGGAGAGAACGGGGAGGCCAGATGAGGTGACTGCAGGGACCGTGGTGGGAGGGGCTCCAGGGGGAGCCACACAGGAACTTGGTCTCATCCTGTAAGTGAGGGGAAGGCTTTTCGAGGTCTTCACCAAGAGGAGCTAAGAGCATGAGGTCTCTTATGAAATGATCATTCAGACTCCAGTTTGGAAAAGGGGCTGAGGGGAGAAGGAAGCAGAGGGAACAGGAGGAGCCCCTCAGCGCTAGGCTAGGACCCCAAAGGCACCAGACCCTGTCTGACTCCACAGAGCCAGGCACATACCTAGACATCAACAGAAACTCAGGGAGAGAATGGGACACAGGGGTGGGCACCGAGGTGGCCTGGGCCGGGAGGAAGGCAGAGAGAATAGCGTGTGGTTTGTGTGAAGACGGGGACGCTGACAGGGACCCTCCTTCGCTGACCCCACCCATCTGGTCCTCAGGATTTGATCTGGGGGAGAGCTTATCTTCATTGTTCGTTTTGTGGGGAGAGGGGTCTTTTCAGTTCATTCCAGCAGGAAAGACCTGCCCAGTGCTCTTCTCCCTGCAGAATTCCCAAATCCCACCAGCACAGCATTAATTCTGGTAATAACTCAGGAGCCCTTCAGGGTCACTGGGAGCCCACAAGGTGATGGCGTGGTGGCAGCAGTCAGGAAAGACTCCTAATTCATCCTTATGAGGTCATGGCTCAGGTTGACCAATTGTTGCCAGCTTCCCCAGTCAGCTCACACATCACAACATACTTCTCATGTCTCTCAACATCATTGTGGGAGGCAAGCACGCTGCCTGGCCTGGACCGTGGGCCTCGCTCCCTGAGGCGGGCATTGCCAAGGCCCTCTGTGCCCATGGGACCCGGCCGGGCTCCCGAGGAAACAGGCCCCAGAGAGACAGGCTCTCCGGTCTGTGTGATTCCCAGCTCAACCCGACCTGGGCTCTCGATGGCATTTACAGGTCCCTTCCTGTTCCCAGATGTGACGCCAGCCCTGTCCCAGCTCATTTCTTCCACCGGCAGCCCTGATGGGTAGGGGTTGGCATCCTGTCCCGGTGTCCCGCTTCAGGCCCTGGTTCGTGTCCAAAGACAATGGCGGCCAACACACCCATGATCAAGTGCTCATGATGATGTATTAGTAGGAAAATGCAAACCCAAACTATAGTAGACTCATCCCTCACACCAATGAGAGTGGCCGATGTCAAAAAGTCTGGATGCAATGAGCATTGGGGAGGCTGTGGAGAAAAGGGGACCTTGATTTCTGTTGGTAGGAATATATATTGGTGCAACCACTTTAGAAAACACTGTGGAGCCTTCTCAAGAAATTAAACATAGAACTTCCATGTGGTCCAGCAGTGATACTCTATGGCGTCCATCCCAAAAGCATGAAAAAATGAATTTGAAAAGATATATGCACCCCTGTGTTCACTGTAGCACTGTTTATAATGGCCAAGACATGGATACAACCTGAGTGCCCACTGACAAATGATCAGATAAAGAGGATGAAGTAAATATGCACAATGGCATACCACTCAGCCACAAAAAAGGTGAAATCCTACCATTTGAGGCAATATGGATGGAACTAGAGAGGATGATCCTAAGTGAAATAAGTCAGAAGGGGAAAACCAAATACAGATGATTGCACTTATTTGTGGGGTTAAAAAAAAAGCCAAAGAACAGACAAGACAAAACAAAAACAAACTCAAAGACTCTGACCACAGAATTAAGGTTACCTGAAGGGAAGGGGGTGGAGGGTTTCCAGCGCTACGGTGAATGTGGTGAGGTCTCATACAGTTGAAGAAGTGAGAACTGGCACTTCTGAAACACATTCGGTCCTAAAAGGCATTCGGGACTCTCAATTAAATATATCCATATATTTCTACCTGCAGTATAGAAATAGAGCCTCTTTTTAAAACCATAAACTCGGGTTCCTTTAACCTCCCCATCTTTTCCCCTGAGAAATTTCCTCCAAGTCAGCCACTGTTATCCCAGTTTTCCCTACGATGTTCTGTTTGGTTTTCAACAGAAGTTAAACTGCACCTAAGACTGAGCTCCCGTGTTTTCAGGGAGTCACCCATAGGAGCACCATTATTTTTCACCACCAGGGGGCGCCCCATGGCATCTGCAACTGATGGCCTCTTGGTCATGGACACTGGAGTTGCTTCTCATTTGTCGCTTAAACAGGAATATACTGATCATCGGACAGTGTTTCCTCGCGCGTGTGTTTCCTCGTGAGTGTGTAGGTTTTTGGGTTGTCAGGGTTTTGTCTCGTTTTTAAGAAACCAGGACCTTTTGTAACTCAGGGGACAAGGGCAGCTGAGCTGCCCCAGGCCCAGTCTGTTGAGGGGACCCAAAATCCCCGTCCCGTTTTGTCACACTCTGAAATACGGTCAGCCTACTCATAGCTCAGCTTGATTCTTGAGTCTGTAAAAATTATCTTTAATGTGGGATATTCTCCAGGGTCACAACTTCTAATGTCAAGAAGCCCTCAAGACAAAGGGGGAAGGTATGTCCTGTGTGTCTGTTTCACCGAATGCCAAATGGAAATAAAAACAGTTATGTGTTTGGGGACAAGCTCTTGGATGAAAGGCCCGCCTCGCCTGCCCTATTCTGGGATGAGGTTGAGTCTGGGCTGGAGAAATCCAGGTGTACCTGCCATGCCCACCTGGGCACCCTTGGATCTGGTGGGAGAGATGGGCCAGTCATGTGCTCCCTTGGTGACCCATGTCACCCAGACACTGTTGCCATTTTTCCGAGGTCCCTTGTCATGCTTTAGAGTCACTGAAGTGAGCTGGGGTCTTGATGCAAGCTAGCGACCCATCTGGACAATAAGGGACCCCCGTCTCTTCTCCCCAACCCACCAGACTGCATGGGGAAGGGGACTCCTCAGAGACTCCTTCCATCACCTGCTGAGAGTGCTGTCCAACTGGTTCTGCTTCTTCGAATCCTTCCTGCAGCTGTGAGGACCTGACACTCATTCTAAGAATGTTCCGGTTTTTGAGCTTCTAGGTGATCCAGTCACCAGCGGGTATCCGTGGTAAGCCCTAGGGACACAAAGAAGACATCTCAACAGGGATTTTATATCTCCATGTCCATAGGGTCAGAAATTATTTTTGCAAAGATCCTAACGTTGAGGTTTTTTTGTTTGTTTTTTTTTTATCATCTAGAAGCATCAGGTTTACCCACCGTGGACAGCAAGTCAAGTCTAAAATAGCATTACCTGTTTCAGGCACAAGAAACTCTGAACCAGGCCCAGATCATTCCGACAGCCCTGGAATGGGGATTAAGGTTTCTGTCCACATTTCTCTGAAGCTGTGATTTGGTCTAGCATGTCACTGTTGACAAAGCAAAATTGCATTTGGACTCATCCTAAGAGGAAAGCATAAATCGGTCAACTCCCGGTCTCGGGGTTTTTGCTACAAAGGCTCCTCACTCCTCTCTCAGCTTCAAAACTCAAAAGATCTGGGTTCTGGCTCTAATTCAAATTCTAACAGAATTTTAGAGGCTGTTACTTATTGATGTGTACTGCAGGGGGAGACTACTGTAAATAAATATTTTACATGTCACCAAATAAAGAGCGAACCAGTTCCCAGTTTGTTTGGTTTTTTAAAGGACCGTGCAGGCAGGAATGAAGGCGAGTAGGCAGACAGACAAGAAGAGAGAGGAAAGAGCATTCTATTTGTATTTTGTTGTTCACACTGGCTGTTCCCCCCAGGCTGGGGACTCGAACCCAGGGGTATGTGGCCTGTGCTCCTTTGGAGGCGATTGACCTAACTGCTGCTCCACCAAGGTGCACCTCCAATTTTTAAAAATCCTGTATTTTGCTGGTTGGTGAGGTGCTTGCTGTACAAATACAATAATCTGGGAGGGTGTTATTCCATGCCTTTTCAACATATTACACTGTTTTCAGACCCCACCTTAAGTGACTCTATCAGAGTTAGATTCAGTTGCAGTTCTCCAGCTGGTATAATATTACTCCTTGCAGAGTGTGTTTAAATATAAACATTGATTGGTTTTGATTCTGCAGTCTTATTTTTATCCCCTGGAATCAACTTTATTATTTTTTATTTTATTTCTTTGGTAATAGGCAGGCAAAAGCTAGGCAGGAGGGTGATGAACCAGTAAGAAGGGGGAGGAGATCCTGAGCCAGAGGAGCATTTGTGAGGTGCTTTAAATATTTAACCCCAAATTTCAGTAGAATGGGACTGTTAAAAAATTGGAATGGACTGAAAATCCTTTCTTTGGCAAATTCAGAGGCAGCCTTCTGCCTCGAAGCAGTGACCTCTGGAAACGACAGTAGCCGGGCATTCGAAGAAGATGTAGATATTCCCTTTGGCACCAGCTGAGCGCAGACTGCGAAACTGACTCCTGCTGACCTTGACATTATAGGTGTTCACAGCCCGAGCAGCCGGCTGTCAATCACTGCCGCCCACACCCGTGAGCCCCGCCCACTTGGCCAGAGCGTCTTCTATCCTTTTACCAGCCTCCTTCGCGCCCGGGGTGCAGATATGTGACTTCGAATTTCCCCATCGGAGGCAGCGCTGCACCTTTGATTGAAAAATCAGCTGCATGCAGATAGAAAGCCGTGGGCTCAGGCCGCCGCGCACTGGTGGGTGGGCGGGACGCAGCCGCCGCACCGCAAGCCAGACCTGGCCCCAATCTTTACACGGTGTAATAACCTCCGTGCTAATAAATCCCTGCCTGCTAATCCCCGGCTCCTGGCAAGTCTAATAGGCACTCCGTGAATCTTAATTGAATAAGAGCTGTCAGGCAGACCCAGCTCGTTGCTGTGAAGAGGTATGCAAGATCTTGTATTGTGGGGAGACTCGGGATGGGCTTTCAGCTGGGTTGATCTGTGTCCTCCAAATCTTTGACTGTCGGGGTCTAGAAAGTGTCAGCACGGAGTACGTCTCCTTGAACCCTGGGAGGGTCTTATTTCAGCCCCTCAATGCCTTCCAGTCTCTTTGGTATGACTTCTGTAGTCTCCTCTGGGGAGGTGACTCACCCCTGTCTGATAAGGTAGGAAAAAGGGGTCATCTCAGAAATTTCCTCAGTAACAGGGGCTCCTGCCCTAGTCCTGTGGTGCCCACAGGGCCAGAGTCCATAGGGACCAAGAATATGCCCACGTGGAGTTCATCCCTGCCTCCTGAGTCACACCTGTGACCCTGGGTTCTCCAGCCAAGCGGTGCTAAAGCCCAATTCCAGAGCCTCCACAGGCCCTTCTCCCAGACCCAAGCTGGAGAAAGGAGTCCAGGCCACTGCGTGTGAATGGCTGGACCCAGCGGTGGCCTGTGCATAGAGTGGAGCCCTGGGCATGGAGAAGTCCTGGACCGTGTGGGATGGAGCCAGGGTGCGAAGGGAACAGGGGTAGCCTCATGCCAAGGTCCAACTCCGCCCCTCCCCCCATGTTCTGGGGCAGAACTTCCAGGAATCCAACAATTCTAGATTTGAACTTGACCTTCCAGGTAGTTTTTAAACTACTCTTGGCCAAGGTCAAAGGATAGAACATACAGAATTAATAGCTAGTGTGTGTTTATTGGTTACCTATGACTCTACAACAAATTACTCCCCAAGCATATCAGCTTAAAACAAGACACGTTTATCATTTCACAATGTCTAAGGTGAGGAATGAGAATCCATTTATCCGGATTTTCTGCTTCACAGTCAATCAGAAGGCTGCAATTAAGATGTCAGCCCAGGGTCTATGGTCTCATCTGAAGGTTCGACTGAGAAGGCTCGACTGCCAGGCTTCCCCTGAGGATGCTGGCAGCCTTCTGTTCCTCGCAGGCTGTGAGTCAGTTCCTTGGTGCTGGGACCTTCCTCTCCATGGTTGCAGACGTCATCCAAGTGTGCAAACCAAGAGCCAATGAGAAGAGTCTGCTAGCCACCAGAAAACTCAATCTTGAGTAAGCTATCTTGGTTTGATCCCCCGCCCCCCTTTATCATATTCTATTGGGTGGAAGCAAGTCACCAGGCCAGCCCATGTTCAGGGGGAGAGCCCATAACATCCCCTTGACGTGGCACAAATATCTTATCCCGGCGTCCAGCAGAACCCAAACGGCATCCCTTCGAGCCAAGCCTAGGGTGTGTCTTACTCTTACCCAGGAGTCTACCACCACCCAGGGCACCACCCTGGACAGAGGAGCAAAGCCCAATTCAAAGTGAGCTTCTGTGAAGGACAGAAATTACCACCTCCAGTTCCAATTACCAGCTGAGCTAATTGCAAAAGTAATTGCAATTGAAGGCTCTAATTATCAGGCTGGGCCAGAGAAGCGTTTCCTCCCCCACTGTGGGGAGCCTCCTGCTGCCTCCTGGGGGTTGCAGACTGGGTGGGAATCCTATTCTCGAGGGAATGGGGGGGGGGTCTGGCCTGTGTCCCAGAGAGCCGATTGTCAGAGATGGGCCACTCACTTCAGATAGGGTGCCCTCAGCCTGAGAGTGGTCTCTCGCCTGGAGTTTCTGCCCCAGCTCTGGACTCATAAGACACTGGGTGTCCTCCTGGGCTGCACACTGAGAGCCAGTGGGCCCCTGGTGCCACATCCAGGTCTAGGCCAGCCCCTCCTCATTGCCCACCCCTCCCCATGTGCTTCTCAGGCTGCATCAGCCCTGGGGCTCTGTCACCTCGTCTGACCAGGGGTTTGTCTCAGCTGGGTCCTCTAGCACCTCCCCATGCCTGTGTGCAGCCCCCAGCCTCTGCCTGCGGTGCCCAGTCCTACAGAATGCATCTGTCCCAGGAGGCCAGGCTGGCCTGGATCCTTGGTGATCCCCGCAGGCCAGATCAAGATGGAGAGAAGCAGCCCCCTGCCTTATCAGACAGCCAAGCAACTCTAGCTCCCTGTCACCCTCCCTGAACCCTGTCCAACGTCCTCTCCACAACCCCAACATAGCTGCTCTTTGGTCTTGGCTTGCACACCCCGTCAGAGCGGCCCACACTCTGGAGGCTGCATCCAGGTCAAAACCTGGGCAGACAGAGCCTGCACTCCCCGGAGATGTGATCAGGAAGAGGGGGTGGGGTCCAGATGCCCCCCTAGACTCCTGGCCCAGTGGGGAGCAGCTGGAGGGCCAGTTCAGGGCCTCCTAAAATGCGGGAACCACAGATGGGGTCCCTTTTGCCTGTCTGGGGGGCAGGCTTTGGGGAGCCTCCTTGTTTGTTAGAAAACTTTCTAACTCCAATGTGACCTGGCTTTTCTCCTGACGAAATCATGTCATGTCTCTTCTCGTTGCCCAGACTTCTCGGCAGGGTCAACCCGCCACCCTCTGCCTCGAGCATTTTTTCCTCTGCTGTGGCCCCGCCCCACGCCATCTACCACCCCCACCAAGCCACTCCAGCCACACAGCCCGACCTGACCAGTCCTGCCTGCCTGTGCTGCATTCTTGGGCACCTCTAGACTGACACCTCTTTTGTCCAGGGGGCAGAGGCAGGTTCAGTGGAACCCCTGAAGCTTACATAGTTTGGAGAGGATTGCCTGAAGGAAAAGAATTCAAAATAATAATGCAAAGTCCAGAGCTCTGGAAAGCAAGGGCCCCTGAAGTTTGAAATCATAACTTCACAGCAGACTTTCCTCTCCCTACTGGGTCATCTGACCCCAGCCACCCTCCACCCTCAGCAGGAACCCACCTGGCCTGTTACCCTCCTGGACCAGCCTTTCCCTGGCCCCACCCATCTATCCCCTGCCACCTGGAGGAGCTCTCCCATCATGCCCTGGACTTGGTTTCCTGGTAACCACATCTCCACTGGTGCGGCTCCCTGTGGGTCTGACCCGCCCACAGGGCTGGCCTCTGGGAAGGTCAGAGCTGTTCTGAGTCATCACCTGGAACATACAGGTGTGGAGACACTGAGTGAGTTCATGAATGAAGACTGTTATCACAGAGAAGCAAATGCACGAGTATCCGTTATCTATTCTAGAAGTTGGAAACAGTCGGCTGTCCCAAAATAGAGGTTGCTCCAGCTGGAAGGTGTCCGCCAACCGGCCCCCAACTTCCCTGCTGAAACCCCGGGATCAAAGCTCCCAACGGCCCAGAGACCAGGCCCGGAGAGTCCACCAGGGGGCAGTGTGGGAACACGAATGCTCAATCGGGGCCGCCATCGACGGCCTCTCCCCAAGCCTGCTCCCTGCACAAAGCATAGCCTCCCCGCCCCACCAGCCTCAGCTGCCAGAATGTCCGTCACTCACTTGCATTGTTGAACGAAAGATCGTGGCTAAGGAGCCGGGCAGGTTCGGGACCAAACCCCGGGGCTATCATTTCCATCCCAGCTGTGCCAGCGCAGGCGATTTACCTCCCCTCTCTGAGTCGGAACTTCTCGCGCAGTTACTGTGGGTCTTCTGCAGCCGGTCCCCTGCCCGACACAAGTAGATGGCTGGTTCATTTGTCATTAACCAATGGCCTTAGAATGCTAATTCCCAAACGATGTCGCATTAGCCCATCTTTAGCTTTTGGGGGAAATCGTTCAAAAAGCCAAAGCCACAACGAGGTTATTAAAAAAGCTCTGATTTAGTTTCTGTTAAAGACATCATGAGCAGTATTGATTTTTTTAAGGGAAATGAGAGAAAACCCTTCTGGGTGTCATTTGAGTTAGTAGTCGGGAGCTTATCATATAGGAGACGGCGGAGGGAGCCCCCGACACGGGTCCCTGGCGCTCCGCTGTCCCCTGCCCCCAGGCCAGGGGCCCCTCTGGGCCGCAAAGGAGACAGACACCTCTCTGGAGTCGCTGTGCCTGGCACACAGTCGGTGCTAAATAAATGCACATTGCATTGCTCAGAAGGCTTTAGGAAATTCTTTCCTTTTATCCACTTGGGTTTCTGTCTGCAAGATCAGGAGTCCTTGACTGCAAGCCCTCAACTCTGATGAGGGGACTTGAACTTGATCTAGTGGAAAGGTGTCAGGCAGCTCTCAAAATGCAGGAATGAAGATTCAGTTCAAAGAATGCTGGAGGTCCTCTGGGGGACCCAGAGGGAAAGAAACCTTCTACTGGGCCAGGATGCCAGACTGTGGTCTCTGCCTGTCACTCAGAGCTCCCAGGGTAAGGTCATCCCCTGGTCCAGAGAACACATGGCACCATGATGGGCAGCCCCAGGATGACCCTGTCACAGTGCAGGAGGCTGGGTGGCCACCGACCTGCAAAGGTTCCCAATAGCATCTGAAATGTCAAGTCTGGGCTGGGACTCCAGGTGCTATAAAACCGCTCTGATCCCAGGCCTGCAGCGTGGAGCTGGGAAAGGTGAAAGGATGCAGGACAGGTAAGAGTCCTCCTTGGGGAGGATCTCCAAGGAGGCAGGGCTTGTGGAAGAGCCTGAAAGAGAGAAAAGGAGGG
>RJWH01005762.1:0-19095 GCA_004363575.1 Solenodon paradoxus | reverse complement strand
CTCTGGGTCTCCACTGTACCATCAGAGAAGATTTTTCTGGACAAGGATCCCTGCCCTATGTGGTGCAGCAGTGCTTCGCTGATGAGAAAAATCCCAGTCCACAGGGTCACAGAGATGCAAGGATTTCATTGTCATCCACGACCCCCGCCCCGACACACACACACACACACACACACACACACACACACACACTCATTCATCAGGCCCCTCCGCAGACCTGGGCAAGTCCATCCTCTTTAAACTTCAGTCACTGCCTCTGAAAATGTGTAGTGAGACGTTCGAATGAGATAACAGAGGCAGGAGAACTTTGTAAATCGGAGAACTGAGCAATAGGAGATGTTATTTCCAACTTGTTATTTTGCGTCTGCCCTCAGGGATCCAGGAGCTGCTTCTTGTTTTCAGTGGCCAAAGTCCAGAGTCTTTCACTGGGTGGGGGTAAACAGAGCCCTTCTCTCTCTGGACATTGCAAACTGGCTCCTTGTCCGTGTCCAGCCTTCTGCTCAGACCCAGGCACGGGCTCCAGGGTGAGCCTGCCAGGCAGCAGCCTGGGTATCTCCAGAGACTCAGCTCAGGGGGCCCATTCACATCCAAATACGTGGTGCTGACCACTGCCACATACAGGGTGAGGATCATCGCCTCTGTTCACAGACAGAACTATTCAAACACTCAAATGCAATAGAAGCTTATTTCTTGTTCATGCCAAGTCAGGGAAATCCCACCAGCCCAGAGAGGCCCCACATTTCTGAATTCGGTTTCCTTTCACTCCGGCTGGCAGACTGGACAGCTCTTGCGGGGTCGTACCTCTTCCTCGTGGATCCCTGGCTCTGGGCAGCCACAGGGAACAAACTGCTTCGAGGCTGGTTACTACACCCCGGGCAAACACTACCTGCCGAGCCTGTCTTCCCAGTCATTTCAGGCAGCCTTTCCTGAGACACTGGACACCTGGATGGCCCAAGACCACCTGCCTCTGGTCTCTCCCCTCCCCACCCGCTGCCCATCCCCAGGGCCCAGCCACACACTGGCGATCGTTGTTATGGCAACACCCTCGCTTCAAGGTGCCAATTTCCGTATTAATTAGTGTCAAACTGCTGCTGACATACGGAGCCAACATGATTAAGAGCAAAGCACATCAGAATCGGATTTCTCCTTGGAGTCATTGTGCTGAGCCTCTGTGTGGGGTCCGTGCTGGGTTTCTCTTTGTCGTGGTGGGGAATCCAGCTTGCTCCACGGGGAGCCACCTCCCCTCAAGCACAAGGATTTGTCCCATCTCCTTCCAGCCTTGCCCCACAAAAGAGCCCATGGCTGTGGCCAGCATTCGCCGGCCAGAGCTCAGAACACAACTCAGGCCACATCTGACTACAAGGAGGTGAGAAGCAAGGGGAGAAAATGGATTGAGGGGAGGGGCGGAAGCAGCAGTCAAGTCCAGCCTCATGTTTGTCAGGTTTCTCTCTGCCCACCCCACATGCCTAATGGCGTCTCTACCATTGTTTGTTCAATCAACACATTTATTTAGCACCTGTTGTGTGCAGGCCCTGCAAGGGGAAGCAGTGATCCATTGATGAGTTACATGCCATCTGCACAGTCTGACCATATTTACCTGAGACCAAAAGGGGACACTGGGATGGCAAAAACCAGACCGGGTTATGTGCTGGCGACTAAGGGGAGGGGAGGAGGTGAAGCAATCCGAGCAGGAGCAGAGCAGCCAGGCCACCAACAAATAAGTCTATGCGATGCCCATTAATGATCACATAATAATGCTGGGTGGTCCAGTGGGACTTCATACAAGCAGTGAAGGCTGGTGCAAGGAATTTTGGCACTTTAGGGGAAAACAAAATTTGGTGCCCCCTATAAGTCCCACTTTAAATGTCCTCCCTAAAACAAGCTGCTTTAACCATCCCAGTACCAGAAATTCCAATAACCTCCATATGCCAGAGATAACAGTGTCATAATACCTGCTGCTGGACTATACTTCAGTGCTCTCCTCTCTTTGAAGAAAAAGGCACACATGGGATGGGGAGAAATCCTCTTCCCATGAGGCTCCTGCTTCCTCACAGGGTTGGGAACATCAGTAGCAGTCAGAGCCCACCGCACTCAGCACTGGCAAGAGCCATCTTTAATGCAGCTGCCCCTTTTGCCCCACATTAAAGATGGCCCTGGTTTCTTAAAAATGGGACAAAATTATCATTTATAGTAAAGTGATGGGACAGTCGAGAAATATGAAAGAACAATAATGTTCCATGTAAAACTGTGCATATGGTCAGCCTGCATCTGCATCTCGACAAGCTCACAGCCTAAGGGAGAGACCAAAGGAACATGTGATCACACCCCATGTGTTCCAGGTGATGGGGGTGCCAGGGAGAGGTTGGGAAAGTGTTAAGGGTACATGGAAGACTTCTCTGGGGAGATGGCATTTCAGTGAGATCTGTAAGATGTGTGGTGTCATCCACATGAAGGTGGGACATTCAAAGTCCCAGGCAGTGAAGTCTCTTGTGCAGCTCAGCCTGTTGGGTGGGGTGGGCGTGAGCCCCTGGGAAATGGTTCTGTCTGGGGGCAATGGAGAGAAGCTAGTGAAGCAAGAGATGAGCTAGCAGGTACCCAAGTGTATCTGTTTTCTCTGGCGGCTGTGATGCATGACCCGAACTTAATGGTTTCAAGGAACATGCTTTTGTCATATGACTGTTTGGGAGGTCAGCAATCCAAAATGGTTCTCAAGGAAATTCCAAGGGAGAATCCACTTTTCTGACTTTCCAAGGAACGAGGTCGCCTGCCTTCCTTGGCACGTGGCCCCAGCCAGCAATGGCTGCCCTCTAGTCATCTCTTTGGCCCTCACATCCCCTCCACTACCTCTTCCCTTTCATGTGTAGGAGCTTTGTGTTGACATGCATCCCACCCAGCTAATCCAGGGTCAACCTATGATCTGTAACCATACCTGCAAAATCCGTTTTGCCACGGAAGATCACATAGTCATAGGTTCCAGGGAGTAGGGTATGGACACCTCTGGGGGTGGGGGGACCATTATTCTTGGTGGCTATTCTTGCCAGCAGTCACAAGGAGGCTGACCATAGCGGGAGCTTGAAGCCCAGTGGTTAAGTCAGGGTTCATCCCTGTTTTGGTCTGCCCTACACCCGCTCTCCCTCTGACGGTACCTGCTCCCCAGTTTTCCTTAAGGAAATACTTTTGCATATTCTTAACTCAGGGGCTGGACCGTGACCCAGTTGAAGCCAACCAGAGCCTTCAATGCCTGATTCAGCAGTGGGCATGGCTCAAGTCAGGGCAGAGAACTTTCTGAGAATTTATTCTGGGACTCCTGGGAGTGGTGGAGTGGGGATCACTGCTGGGGTCTGTCTTTGAAAAACTCCTTTGAAACAATACCTGGAACAGCAGATTTGAGCAGTGGAGAGAGACAGGACCTTCAGAATCTGGATCAAGCTTTGCCTGAAGCCAATCAGGACTTCTTAATTATGTGAACTGAAAAAGAAACCCAAATCCCCTTGGGGTTCAATCCTAATTCTAGCATTTGAAACTGAATGGATATTGACAAAACCAGCTTCTGGCTCTGGTCTCAGGTTTATGGGCTGCATTGTCCCCTTCTCTGCAGTCCTCCCCATCCTTCAGGACTGTGCTTCATGCTACCTTTCCAAGGAAGACTCTCTGACTCTCTACACTCCCGGTTCCCTAAGAGCACTTCCTATTGAATCTCTACTTCTGCCGTTGACCACCTTACCCAGACACCTTTCCTCAGCCCCCTTGACCTTCCCCGTCCTCTCACCCTTAGGTAATGAGCTGCCCATCTTCTCTCTGGCCACTTGCAGCTCCTGGAACACGACCTTCCACAAATCTGTCAGAACCAGCTGTTCAGCTGCAGGGGCATCAACAGTTGCCATCCTTAAGATCCAGGAAAGAAGAGCATCACTGGCTGCTCTCCAAGGGTTGCCATGCGCTGTCCTTGAGAGAGACCCCAAAGCCAACTCAGGGCTTTTCACCCTAGGATCTTCTCTGCAAGGCCAAGCTCACCCCCACCAGGGGATCAGTCAGGTCCTTCAGCACCCCCTCCCCAGACACGGAGACTCAGAAGGGGTCCTTGTGCCCTGGCCCTTCCATGTCTCTGCCCATTGGTTGCAAGTAGTTGCTTGAATGCCTCCAAAGAGAGGGAGCTCACCACTTCTCTGGCAAATCACTCCAAGTCATCCCCCTCTACACCTGCTTTTCCTCCAGTCCTCTCAGAAAACTTGGTGTGACACCTCTCCTTGCTGTCTCTTCTCCACATGCCCAGTGCTGGTCCAGCCCCAGCACTCATTGACTGTACAGTGGGATATTGTCTCAGGTCTCCCCCACCCCCATTTCCTAGGTCCCTCCCTCATGTTCTAGGTAACTGAAGATGTTCTCTGCAGGGTCTCTGACAGGGTCCCCCAGCTCTGAGAACAGACAACCTTCCAGAATCCCCAGAGTGTCCAACCTCACCCTGGCCTGGAGAATGAGCTCAGAGCAAAGTGCTCCCTCCTTCAATCCTCCCTGCTTCCTTGAGTCCTAAGAGATTGTCCAACCAGGGGCTCCTGGGCTTGGCCCAGGCTGAGAGTCAAGTAGAGGGCTGCATGCTCAGGTCAGAGACCCACTCCTGAGTCCCCTAAGGTAAGAGGAGGCTGGGATAGTGCATTTCCTGGGGAAGCATATTATTAGGCCTAGAAGAAGACACTGAACCTGGAAGAGCAGACCTCCTTTTGGAATTGACATTGACCCTTATATCCAATGCCAGACACCCGCTCTTCTGCGCCTTCACATGACCAGTGACCCTGTCCTGCAATGGCCCCTGGCAAGTTCTCAGAAAATGTCTCAGGGAGGAAGAAGAATGGGAGGAAAGGGGGACTATTTTGGAGTACTTATTGGGTGCCAGTTCTTTCACTGAAACCTCATTTACTGGACCCATCAAGACAGGATCAGAGAGGGAACTTGATGTGCTCAAGGTCACTCAGCCATTGAACATCAGAATAGGGATTGAACCCAGTCCATTTGTCACCAGACCACCTCAGGCTACACCTCCATCAGCCCTTCCCTTCTGGACTTGTGCACAGAATGTTCCAGAAAGTCAGAGTCTGCTCCTGAACAGGACACAGAACAAAGGTCGCTGCTAAGAGAAGGATGCAATGAAAATTGGGAAGAGGGGAGGCTGACATTTCTCTAGATCAGAGCATCAGACTTTAGGAAGCCAGTGGTTTCCCAGGGCTGGCTGGGCCAGGTCTCTGTTCTACCCCAAATCACCCTCCCTCCAGAAGCCGCCCCCAGCCCTGGTGTGGAAGCCGTGTACACCTCCTCATCCAGTGACAGCCCTAGAAATGCCCTGGAGCTCAACCTGGCCAAGCATCCTATTAAGCAGAGGCCCGGGACCCTGGGGCAGGGGAGGAGGCGTGTTCCCCAGCGCGCACCCCTCCGGTTCTTCCTGAACATTTCGTGTTATTACAGAGGCCGTTGATTGATTTCCCTCTGTTCGTGTTGAAGGTTCTAGCTGTGTCACGCAGGGTAGATCAGCCCTCCTCTGTTTCTTAACTATAAACGCAGGTGATTCTGCCTTAAAGTTCGCTGGAAGAAATCAGTGGACTGAGGAGTGCACATTGTTTCTTTCTTTCTTTTTGTTTTTTTAAGGAAAGGTGCAGAAATGAAGGTGAGTAGGCAGGCAGGCAGGAAGAGAGAGGAGGAAGAAGCATTTTCTTTTAGTTTTCTGTAGATGGTCACACTGGTGGTCTTCCCCTGGCCCTGGGACTTGAATCCACAAGTATGTGGCTTGTGCTCCTTCAGAGGTGACTGACCTAACCACCAGGGCGCACCCACAGGTTGTTTCTTCACCTGTAACATAGAAATAGTACCAAGCCTGACTGGGATCGCAACTGCACCCTGGTTTCCATCCCAGCTTCTTTGGTCCATGAAATTTGGGTGGTACTGAGCCCCCACCTCCACCTCCAGGCATGGAGCCCAGCAGGGCGGGCCAGCAGCTCCCAGCCCACCACTCAGGGTGAGGACCCACATCCCAAGACTCTTGGTGTCCCTAAGGGGAAAGGAGAGCGCTTTCAGTGGAGCCGTTAGGAGAAGAGAATGGAAGAAAAGGTAGGTCTGCCCAAGAGTGAAACCTCATGAGAAGAACAGAGCAAGACTCACAGCGCCCTGACCACCCTCCGGTCATCTGGATGCCCATGCGTCTTTGGCTGAAGCAACGTCCTGAAGATTTCATGACAGTAACCATGACGTGTCACTTTCTCTTCCAGCCACTTTGAGTCAGGTTTCTGATACATGCACCCGTAGAAACTTGACAAATACAGTAACCCAACAGGGAACTAAAATATCACATTTGCCATGGAAAAATACAAGAGCGCATTAATGTTTTAATGGTAGTAATTAAACAAATGTGGAAACAATCAAATTAAATGAGAGCGTTTTGTTTATCCAGAAGGCAGTACTTAAGGAGAACATTATTTATTTAGGAAGCACAAGGGGGAAAATGGAGGCTTCTGAAATCCTGGAGAAAGGAGCAGGGCCCACCAGAGAGGCCCCTGCATTGAATGCTCACTGTGTGCGGGGAGCGTCTCGGGCTCTCCGTCGCTGTCGGTGGGTCTGTACCCATTGTCTCCACTGAAGACATAGGTGTCCGCGTACTAGACATTGAGCAAGGACACACACAGTCTGCACAGACCTCCATTTCTCCCCAGGTCCAAGGCCATTTCCTCATCAAACAAATCATTCGATCATCATTTATCGAGCACCTCTGGAATCCCAGACCCTGGAATGCCTCTGCGGCCAAGATCTCTATCGCTCCTCACATGAACGTTATAGACTGTCTCTAAAAGTGGACTCATGGTGACAATGAGGCCAGCAGGGGACAGGCTCCAGGGGCTGCCTCATCTCCAGCAGTCTCTGGGGGCTCCAAGAACAAGGCAAAGTTCAGGACTGTCTGGCTGTAGAGTCTGTACATGTCCTGTAAGGCGAGCACGCCCTCTGTCCCCAGAACCGCTGCGTCCTGTGTCCCTCAGGCTGGCATACCCTCTGTCCCCAGGACCACTCCATCCCATGTCCCCAAGGCCAGCACACCCTTTGTGCCCAGGATTGCTGCATCCTGTGTCCCTAAGGCCAGCACACCCTCAGTCCCTGGCATCAACACGACCCCTGCCCTCAGAATTGACATGCCTACTACTGCTGAGTAAAGCACTAAGAGTCTTGTCTGAAAGCTCTCCGGCTCTTCCTTCCCAAAACACAAAGAAATCTCTGGCAGATAATTATCCAAGCTTGATCTACTGGTTCAAAAAAGTCAATCCTGTGTCAAGATTTTTTTTCAACCCACCCAGAAACTCTGCACCTGATGAGACACTCTACGAACTCATCCACACAGAGTCAAGTTGGCTCTGGCTTAGCCAGGACGGAGACTGGGGTGACCATGGAATGAGCATCTACTGTGGTGAGAGCTATTCGCCAATCCAGCTTCCCGGTGCCCTGGGTCCCCTGCTGGGAGGTGGTACTTGCTGGTCTCCATTGCACAGTCAAGGAAATGGAGCCCAGAGGAGGGAGGCACAGAGTGACCAGGGCAGAGCAGGACTTGAACCCAGATCCCTCTGCTTCCAGTGCTTGCCCTACTTAACCCTGCCCAGCACATTGGGAAATGGCAACCAGCCAGGAGAAAAAACTGAGCTCCAAAACAGACAGTTCTTTATTGTCGCAAAAGAAGCTCAAAGGTCCCCTCCCTGGTCGCTGCAGAGTCGGGCTACAGGGAAGCTAAGGAACAAAGTCACTCACATTCTGCCCTGACATCCCCAGAATATATCGCCGGGAGCTGGGAACACGTCTCCTTAGCCCCATAAATAATTGAGAACCTGTGTGTCCTGTGGCGTTTCTGCTGAAATCATCATTCACCCACTCTCTCTCTGCTCCCTGCAGAGCCAAAAAAATTCTTGCCAAGTTTTTTCAAAATGCAGATTTTTGTTGAAATTAGTTGCTTTTTTTAAAAAAAAAATTTTTATTTAGCCTCCCCTGAATACCTGCTCAGTGTCATATCTGTGTCTCCACAGCCCGATCTGGACTCAGCTCTGCCCTTAAGGAGTGCAGACCCTGATGAGAGAGGAGAGAGACACCACAGGGCATTAACACACCTTGGGTGTAAATTATTCCAGGGGGGGCCCTGTGGGTGGTACCCTGGGGAGAAGGGTGTTCTTGGAAGAGCTGGGGTGGGGACAAGGGGAGAACCTGTCTCATAGCTAAGCCTCTTCTCTGAGCCATGTGGCTCCCTGCCACCCTCATGTCAAGCTATTAAACTCCAAAGTCACAAAGGTGATGCGGTTATAGTTGTGATGGGGGACGGGGGTAGGGGGTCAGGCGGAGATGGGGAGGTATCCAAGGCTACACCGGTCACCAACCTGAGGTGACAGGCACAGATGCAGGAGCGGGGACCATGAGTGCAGAAGAGGGGCCAAGTGGAAATCAGGGAGGGCGTGAAGAGTTGTGGGCTCTGCAACCAGGGAGTTCTGCCAAGTTCAACATCTTCCAGAAGCAGGTGGCCCCAAGAGACACTTGGCAAAGTGCAGTGTGATGGACTGACACGCAGAGAAAGGTGTGGGCTCCAGAGTGGGGTGTGGGGACAGGGAGAGGGAACGACAGTAGGGATGGAGCTGGGAGGATGAGTGGGAGTTTGCCCCGGAGAGACACACTTCATTTCGGGAACAGAGGAAGGGGGCGATGGCTGCTGTTGGGGCTCCCCAGCCTCTGTTGCTCACTTCATTAGTAACCACCCTTTGATCTTCCTTTCGGGGATCTTCCGTCTTAGTCCCCGTGGTTTACATGGAGCTCACCCCGCCCTCCTAGATGCAAGAGTGAGTTCAGGAGCCAGGACTGGCCTCTCAGTACACGCCAGCGCCACCATCATTGCTTTTATAAGGAGCAGGTGACCCCAATCAGCCAATGAGAGTGAGCTCTGGGACTTTAGCTGGAATATATAGGACAGGGGCTTTCTTCCCCTCCTGGGGCTGCTTCTGATCATCATGGGGGCCAGTGCCTACCTGAGAATGAAAACAACACAGAGGAAAGCAGATTCTTTTTGTTTATTTTCCTAGTAATTTTTATCATTTCTTTAGTTCACAATGCTATATTCATTTTAGGATATTGCAATGGTGTCTCGATCTATATTTCACACCACATCCACCACCAGCGTTCCAGCGTCCCTTACCACCACCTTTTCCTCTCTTTCCCTCCTCCTGCCCACCACCCCCCCCCCCATAACCCCAGTCCTGTATCCTGTTAGGTTTGTTGGGATTTATAGATTCATTTGTTTCATTGCATTATATTCCACATAGGAGTGATGCCATCCTTATGCTTTCTGACTTATTTTACTTAACATGATCCCCTCCAGTTCCAGACAGGTTGTTTCAGAGGGCACAATTTCCTTTTTTTAAGAACAGCGCAGAATTCCGTGGAGTACCGGAGTTTCTTCATCCAGTCATCTGTTGGTGGTCATTTAAGTTATTTCTATGTCTTACTTATTATGAATTATGCTGCTGTGAACATAGGGGTGCAGGTGTTTTTTTCTGATTAGAAATTGTGTAGATGCCCAGGGAAGTATATTCGTAAAAGCATGGTTTAGCACCTGTGTGCCTAAGGCTCCCATCACCACTAGAAGGCAGGTGCATGACCCAATAGTGTTTTCTTTTTAGACAGTTGACCCTGGTCAGCTCCAGGATTGTCACCATGGATGGAAAGGTCGATACATGTCCAGATGTCCATTCGGTGGCAGGAAATGCATTTGTGTCGGTGATGTGAACGAAGCCAGGAAATATTAAGCAGGGGAGTGGTAGAGTCAGAGATAGATGTGTGAACTTCCTCTGTTGATTCAAATCTGTTTCAAACCTAGAAAGAATTCCCCAAGTCGAATTCCAGCCAAACATTTTTCCTTCTGCAGTTTTTGCGGCACGGGGGTGCTATCCAAGGTACTGAGAGACCCAAGAGAAGCGTCTTCCAGGAATGGAAGCTGCCTGAGCTTTGTGGGAGGAGATTGTCATGCTGGCTCATACATTTGAAATGCCAGCTAGTTCTAGTGCCTCAATTCTGCATGATGGGAGTAGTCTTCTGCTGTCTCTCTGCTCCAAGAAAGGGAGAAGAAAGACCGTGGATCACTGCTCCCAGAAGTTAACTTCAGGACACATGCAAATCTTCCGCTCTTCAATAGAAGAGGGGACTAAGAGAGCTGACAGATAAGAGGACCAGGGAATGAGGTTTTTGATACTGGAAGTGTGCAAATAGAGTGATTCATATACTGTAATATGGTAGTGGCAGATGGTATTGTTGACCTCATTTCTTCACCTCCCCCCGTTTCCAAGTCTTTGTCATCTGACTCTGAGTCCCTCTCATGAAAAGAACAGATGACTTGCTTTGGCTAACAAAAGACAGACACGAGTGACCAGGAGCCTATCCCAGGCCTAGACTGGAAGAAATCTATTTCCACATATCGTCTTGCACAAGAGTGCACACCAGTCAGATCATTGGTGAGGCAGTATTCTCCATGCTTCTCCACGTCTGTGAGCAGAAACCAGGAACAGGATTGGCAACATGAATTGCACTTCCTACTGCAAAACGAAAAGTATTTCAAAGTATCCATAATATCAAGGTGGCTGTCACATAACATTCAACCAAACATGAGCGTCTTCTCTGGGCAGGATGTTACTTCACGGGTGACTCACACATGAAGTCAGCCCTGGTTATGGCCATGATAGTTTTTGTAGGAGATCGGGGGTAAGCAAGGCATCATCTTCCAGTGAAATGCAACCCATGACCTGTTTTTATTTGGCCCTAGAACGTAGAATGTTCTTGCATTTTTTTAATGGTTGGAAAAAGCATCAAAAGAAGAAGACTCCTTCATGACCTGTGGGAATGAAATGAAATTGATGTTTCCATGCTTATAAATAAAGTTTTATTGAAACACAGCCCCACTTACTTGTTTATGTCTCTGTTGCTATCACCAGTGCAGCAGTAGCATGGATACTGCGATGGAGACTGTCCCTTCCACAAAGCCTAAAATATTTACTACCTGATTTTTTACAGAAAAAATGTTTGTCAAGTATGTTTCATCCTAGACAGGGAAGTCACCTAATCAAGCTCCACCTAGATCGGCTGAGGGCCAGCTGAGCTGCAGATGTCTGATAACGAAGGCTGTCATGTGTGTGATAGCTGTCACTGGCCCATCAGGCTCAGCATAAGGAAAGGATTCTCAAAGAAAGGTGTGCGAGATTGTTTCCAGTGTACACCAAGGAATGTCACCTGACCCTGGGGTGTATACTGAGAATGCACTGGTGTTTTCCATTTTCTCCAAGTCCTTATTTCATCAAGAAGGCTGTTTTGGCTTTAGTATTTTCATCACTCCCGGTCATTCTTTACAGCAGAGCTAGAGCAGAATTTGAGCTCAGGACCCCTGACAGGTAACGGCATCTCTCTGGAAAAGAATGCTGTTGTCCCTGAATTTCTTTTTATGATTTGTCATCTATTTCTGGCAAGCCATACCAGTTCTATGTTACTGTTTTTGTTTCCTTTTTCCATGCAGTGGTTTATGTAAAATTGTGAGTTTATTTTAACAAAAAGTATAAAGGGGCTCTTTGAATATTGAGTGAATCCTGGCACAGATAAAAGTCATATGAGGGAAAACCTCCAAGGGTGTGGGCAGTGATTTGGAGAGCATTGATAGAGATGCCTTTTGAAACCACTCCTTTTCTGATGCAGAACTTGATACTAAACTTATGGGATCGGGGATGACCCTCTCTGCTTCAGGCTGTATCTCTGTCACTCACTGCTGTGCAACTTCAAACAAATTACTCCACCTCTCTGAGCCTCAGTTTCCTGGCTGCAAAATGGAGGAGATAGCACTTTGCCTCCAGACTGTGGTGAACACTGCTGGCTGCCTACCAGCATGCTCCTTCTTTTGGCCCTTACTAACAGAACCCCAATTTTGCTCAAGAGCTACAACTCTCCCAGATGGACACAAAATTCAGGGAAGTTTGTCACAGCTCCACAGATGAACTAACTGCCCTTGCTTCTTGTCCATCAGTGGGTTATGTCCAATGCGGGCCACTGAAGTAGGAGAGATTTTTTTAGAACATTTTGCAACTCCTAAAAGGGACTCACTGGAAAGAATGTTCTCTTTTCTTTGCCTGGATATTATTGGATCTGGATGCGATTCCTGGAACCAGGGTAATCAGTTACCTCTACCTGAGGATGAAGCCAACTCCAAAAAAGAAAACAGGTGGACAGGCCCCAGGCTTGATGATGTTTTTGAATCAACCACCCCTGAAGCTAACCTGCCTCAGGAATGGAAGTATGTAGGTTTTTAAATGTCCTTACTGATGAGGTCAGTTGGAGATGGGTTTTCTGTCACTGGCAATCAAAAAAAATCCTTACTGATGAAATTATTGGTATTTTGATGCACCAGGTTAAAATAGCTACATTAATAATCTGCAAAATGGTCTATGATTATATGGGCAGTTCCTTTCATAGAGGCATCTATAATGGAGAGACTCCCATGGGCCAGGCCATGTGCCTCCCTCTTCTTCCTTATGGACACATCCCAGATGGTATTCAGGGTAGCAAGTTGCCTAGTTAAAAGACTACATTTCCCATCATCCCGTTGCAGCGAGGTGGGACCACATGACTGAGTTCTAGCCAATGATGCGAGAGCAGAAGTGAATTGTGAGTATTCCATGGAGGCTGCCCAAAGCCACCTGACTCACTCCCTTGAGTCCTCCCTCTTCCTTCTGCCTCCAGTGGACCTGTGACGGTTGGAGCTCTGGACATCTTCTTGGACCACGAGATGCCCTAGGGGATAGGTGTATTGAGAAACAGAGAATAAAGATGGAGATAACAGGGTCCTTGATGGAGCTTCCCTAGCAGCCAGACTCTGATAACTTCCTGGCTACTTTTATGCAATTAAGTAACCCTGTGTGCTTAAGCCCCTATGACTTGGAGATTTCTGTTACCTTAGAGCAACACCTAATCCTAACTGATACTGGATCTAATCGGAGATTCTTTGTTCTTTGCCAAGAAGCTGGTGTCTGCAACTCTGTAGAAGTGTGACTGAAATAACTTCAAGATACATAAGAGACCTAAGATGTAATGTGATCTTCACTGATGCTTGGATTCTCCAAAGAAACTGAGAGTTATTGCAAGAGCAAAAGCAGACTATCTCTATCAGACCCTTAACTCAGAGCCTTGTGGATACAAGCCACATAAAGCAGGATGACTTCAGCTAGTCCAACCCTCTGGTTTCACACTTGGGGACATGGAGGTGCAGAGAGGGGAGCCCTTGTCCAAAGACACGCAGTCACTCCGCAGAGCCGGCAGGAGTAGAACTGACATTTCTTCACTCTTGCTTCAGCCGTTCTTCCCCTCTAGCCTGAACCCTTTTCAAAATAACCAGCTCTACCACTGAGGATGTATTTAGATGATGCTGGAGGACCACACCCTCCTCCAGGGGCCCCTCGATAGTGACCTCTTGTCGGAGTCTGCCCTAACAAAATACCACAGACTGGGTGACTTGTAAACAATGGAAATCGATTTCTCCTAGTTCTGGAGACCAAAGATCTATGATCATAGAGCCAGCACAGTTGGGTGAGGGTCCTCTCCAGGGTCACAGATGCTTGTAGTATCATCCCAAGAGAAAACAGGATGAAGGTCTCTGAATAAAGGCACCAATCTCTGATAAGGGCTGTGCCTCCTGACACCATTACCTTGAGGATTAGGGTTTCAACATATGAATGGGGGAGGCCGGGCATCCCTCTCCGGAGCAGTCAGCTCACTAAATAGTCTCTCAGTTTCCTTCCAAAGTCAGGATTCCCTGACTTGTCCAGAACCAGAATGAACCCGAAGGGTCAGGAATCCTCTCCACTCACATCTGTATGTTCCACTATCACCGTTTCCGTTATGCTTGTGAGTCAAATCACGTAAGATGGAAATGAGGACAAAAGTGGGAAAGGTAGGCGCGCCTTGGTGGACTAGCATTTACAGCCACTGGACACAGTTTGTGTACATCCCAAGGATCCAGATTCGAGCCCTGGGGCCGGGGTGGATCAACCAAGATGAACTACCACATAAAATAAATAAATGCTTCTTCCTTCTCTCTTCCTGCTGCCTGCCTACTCCCCTTCATTCCTGCCTGCACCTGTCCTTTACAAAACAGCAGGTGAGAAAAGGAAGGAATCTAAGCCCCCCATGCTATCCAAATCTGGAAAACAAGTAGGGTGGACTCAGTGTCTCTGTCTTTGGGTCTTGGCTTACTCTCCCTTTCATTGTTCTGTCTCTGCGGGGAAGGTGGGGGCCTGATGACATCAGGGGCTGACACAGTCAAGGACGAGGGTCTCAAGGGGTCTGATTTCACTCAAACACCCAAAGAAAAGCACAGACATCTCCAGAGACTGTTTCGATGTTGCCTCTCTACTAGAGAAGTATCTGTTATTGGCACAATCTTGTCCACATTTTCTTAGTACTGTCGTTAAGGCAGCCAGCTTGCCCCAAGCTGATGAATTTTAGAAGAATAAAATAATTGGGGGGGGGGGGGGGGAAACCAACCTTGAAGCTGAAGGAGTAATGAATGTTTAAAAGCTTGGTGCCTTTGAAGTTTCTCTTTGGAGCAGATTAACCCATTTACTGATTACAGCTTCAAAATATATATATATATATATATATATATATACATATTAGTAGTAGATCTCAAGAACCATGTTAGACATTAAAATAACTCTGATCATATTTACGTCTGAGAAGAGCGTTGTGAGGCTGGAATTATTGTCACACTCCCCAAGCCCCCCACCACAAGAGAACCTGGGTTGGTGAGATGCAGTCACACTCTGTTCTCCACGCTGGGCCCCGCCCCGTGTCCTCCTCCGACGCAGGCCCAGCCTGGGTCTCAGCCAGGACAGATGGCTCACTTAGGCTGCCCAAGGACGATCTCTCCTGCTTGCTTGCCAGCTTTCAAGCTTTCGGCTTCCACCTGGGCCAACAAGGTCGGAAAGATTTTCGGAGGGATAAAGGGGAGGGGATGTTAGGGGACCCACCTACCATGCCGACTCTTGCTGGCCCCCAGGAGCAGACCACCCTGCACAAAAGAGCAGAGGGCACTCTTGCCTTAGTGGTCCTGAGGGCAGAACTAGACACCCCAGAGAAGCCCACGCAAAGGCCAGTCTGAGCTGCACACTGGAGCAGCTTCTCGCAGAATTGTCCAACTAGGCAGGTCCAAGTTTCCTGCCACCAAAGGCATGCAAGCAAAGGCCAACCTGCCACCTTCCAGGAATGCCGTCCGAGGAATCTCTGCCTTGGGTCATTTTGTTGTCAACACCATGCAAATAACCCTTGCACCAGGAGAAGCAGCCACCCCCACGGGCACCTGCTCTGCCAAGCCCTTCTCCAGCTGCTGCTCCAGTCCATCAATTCTGCAGCGGGGAGTCATGAGCCCATTTTACAGATGCTCAGAGAAGGTAAGTCATGCGTCCAAGATCACACAGCTTGACACTTGTTTAGCAGTCTCCCACGCTGCACCGTTTCCAGTCCATCCATTTGTGGAAAGTGATCTTTCCCCCCAGGGAGAAGGGGCCCATCTTCACATTATCAGAAAGTATAATGCTTCTTGAAAGTTTGTTACATGCCAGACATTCTTCCAAACACCTCCCAGACAGGATCTAATTCAATCCCTCCAAATCTGACTTCTTTGACATAGGAACGAACTAACTCCAAAGATGAAATAATTTGCCCGAGGTTAATCAGTGTGCAGTAAAGTGTAACTGTGAACGTGACCTCTGTTTCCATTTTTGGTGACACTATTCAGGCAGGGAGCAGCCTAGCTGGAACAAGAAGACAGTGAGAAAGATGGGGGAATGGGGATGGTTTGGGGCAGCTATGTGAAGAGCTCATAGGGTTGATGGGGAGGACTCTCTGATAGTAGAATGAGGAGACTGCCCATGCCCGGTGGTTTGTATGACTGGCTGTGTGGCCTCAGCCAACTCACTGCACCTCTCTGAACTTGGGCAAGCCCTGTTTTAAAGCAGAGCACCCAGGGATGGTAAACAACTTGGGGAGCAGAGGTTAGGGAGGCAGTTAGTAAACACTGCAGCCCCCTAAGTCCAGACCTTTCCAGGCCCACCCACCAGTTTCCCAGCAGGGAATGCTCATTCTCCACCTGGCCAGACTGGGGAATGGAGAGCCCCAAACACTGGGTCCCAAATATTCACAGAGAAGCTGGACACCACCTGGGAACTCCTGTCTCAGCCTCTTGCACACTCAGGCCCCATTTGCACACTTTGCTTTCTTCCACCCAGAACCTGCTTGGGACCCAGGGTCCAATGCCATCCAAAGAGTTACCCTTGGGGTCCCCTTTACTCCACCTGTTTGTTCATTCATTTGTTCCTTAACCGGGCACCAGCAATGCCTGGACCTGGGAACTTTCAAGGTCACACCCTTCCTACTCTGGGTTGAGACTAATTACCTCCGTGGGGGGGGGGTCGGGGGAGAGCCCAGCTAGGTTGCCTGTTAGGGGCGGGGCCTGTACTCCAGCCCCTGGGCCCCTCTGTCTGAGATGAAGCCCCAGCCAGGACCTGAGCCATATGCGTGCGTGTCTGAAGGTCCTGGATTTCCCACCTTCCCGGCACCTGGCACAGTTTAGCGGGTTACCATGGTACCGATCCCCAGCACCCGGGCCAGCGGGGACCGCCATCTGTTTACACGGCTGTCAGAGGAATTGATGTCATGCTTAGCCACATGGGAGAAGGAAGAGTGGGCGGTTCTGAAAGCTTCCCGGCTATCAACGCTCATCTCCATCAAAGCTCCGGGCCAGGCACTACTCCCCTGGGGCGAGCAGAGAAGGAGGGATTTGGGGTGGGGGGTGCATTTTTTCCTGAGTGGAAGAAGCAGATAGCAATAGTAAGGATGAGTAGCCTTCTTCCCAGTTTTACAATCATTTATAAGACGCTTGTTTCAGCCCTGATTGGTGAGCAGCACAGTTCCATTTTACAGATGTTTGACAGATAAAACCAGGCTCAGGGGCACGAAGAGCCTGCTCCGGGTTGTAGGCAAAGAGGGTGGCAGGTTCATTAGGAAATAACTCCAAGAACAGTGGACATGGAGGCTGGGCTCTGCTTTGGTGGAGACGAGAAAGATGAGAGGCCGGCACCCCTGTCACCCAGCCCCGGGGCGCGCAGGCGGATGGCTCTTGGTCCCATCTGCAGAAAGTGGCAGGGACAAGGGCATGAGCATGCTGGGTTGGGAGCTGGGACTCCTGGGTTTTAAGTACGGGCTTTGACACAATCTGCTGCAATAAAGACAGAACGGCTGCTGGTGGCTCAGGGCTCGACTGAGAGACGCGTAAAGACCCCTGGAAACACAGCCAGGAGTGGACATCTGTTACTGCTCTGCTCAGCACTCATCTCCTCTTCTTCAGTAACTGATTCTCCTCCGGGACCCACACCCCTAGAGTCTCACTCCATTGGGGTTGGGGGGAGTCTGACTCACCTCCCAGATATTAGGTTCTAACCCAACTGGTACACCTCAACTCCTGGCCATGGCGATTGACTCAAAACAAGCCACGGAGGGTCAGGAAAAGAGCCCTCCTTGGGCTGATAAAAGGATCCCAGGTAGGCCTGAAGGAGGCCACCACTCGGCCTTGTACAGCAGGGTGGCATGGAGCCAACGTTAGGGAGAGCAAGGCCAGCAAGATAGGATAGGAGATCACATGACATTATATGTTATATATATATTATATCATATATGTTATATCACTGTCATACATATTATATATTATGTCTATCTTTATTTCTCTATATTTAGACATACATGTATTTTTTTTTTAAGGGAAGGTACAGGTAGGAATGAAGGTGAGTAGGCAGGCAGGCAGGAAAAGAGAGATGGAAGAAGCATTGTTTCATTTTACTTAGCTGTTCACCTTGGTTGTCGCCCAAACCCCCACCCCCCCACATACACCCCTCCCGGCCCTGGGTCTGGAACCTGGGTTCCAGGGATGTATGTGGACTAGGTCCGTCCCATGGTCTTAACCGCTAGGCCACCGGGGCGCGCCCCCATCTTTACTTCTTAAAGACACAAACTGAAGTATCTGTGGACGAAGTGACACAAGGTCTGGAGGGGAGACTGGGGCGGAGGGACAGATTCAACAGGATTGGCCCGAGGCTGTTGCAAGTGACTGGTGACCACACGAAGGCCTGTAAGCACTGTCTCTGCTTCTGCATCCATTTGAAAGTTCCAGATTCAAATGCTCACCGGAAGAGTAACAGTGAAGCTCTGGCCTGCTCTCAGGGTGGCCCTCACAGACACACCAGCCTGCTGCACCCAGGCCAGTGGAGGGAAGTGGAAAGTGTGCTTCCAGACCATTTCTGGAGAAACTGAGTTTCAGTGTTCTCTCTGCCCTGCCTCAAACAGCTCCTCGGGTTTCCAGCTCCTGGCTTGCAGAGGGGCGGAGGAGGCCAGGAATGCAAAGCTGCCTCAGTGCAGAGCAGGGGCAAATGTTTCCAGCTGGCGAAACACGAGTGGAGGCGGCCCCAAGATCGGAAGGGGAAAGGTTCCACCTTGACTGACTACCTCGCATAAAGACCACCGCGCCACCAGCTCGGTGGGCATCAGGACTAGACACATCTCCATGGTGACCAGTGGGCACAGCGGATGCCCAGTGACAGCTGGGGCCTCTCAGGAGCGGTAGCAAGGCCTTGGCCTGGGACCAGGGCTGGGGGTCAGCACTGCTCTCCTTGTGGCTGACAGTGACCCCCCTCTTTTGTCAGGTAGGGGAGGACGGGTTTCTATTTTAAGTCCGTTTAAAGGAAATGCAGAAGATCATGGTGGGCACAGGACCCGGATGGTAAAAGTTAGCAGAAGACCTTAGAGTCCAAAGAACAGGATTCTGGTCCTGCTTCTGCTGCTTCCATGCTGTGAGGCCCTAGACATGTGACTTTCATCTCCCCAAGGCTCAGCTCCTCCGAATGTAAGAATCTAAGATGAGAGGAGAGAGCCTACCTGAGGGAGGAAGACAAGGGGACTGACCTGCTCTTTGAGTCACTTGCCACTTCCCGCTCTCTGCCCTCCCCTCCCCTCCCC